>PVJO010011012.1:0-61545 GCA_004026905.1 Hystrix cristata
AGAGTGGATAGCATAAGATAAATTTTATAAATATAAACTAAGTCTAGAGAACACTGAAGGGGATGAAGATGTCTGTAGTTATCCATAATTTTCTCTTTTACCACTTAATTAGATGGATCTAGATGATAGCTAGATGAATAGGTACATGTAGAGAGAGAGCTATTTTATTACACCATTTTTTCCCTTTATTTCAGTACTCAGAAACTCATACAGTGACTAAGACATACTAAGTTTCCCCTTTGGGGGAGATAAATATATATTTTATTTTTAGATAGGATTAACCAAGTGAGACTTTAAAAACAAAAATTTTGTTTGTGTGGAAGTTTAAGTTCAGGAAAAGTTGAAATTTCTTGTATTGAGTTGTGGGAATTGTACCTTCTTCTTAAATTGATATTCACTCTTGGGGACTGATCAGAGGAGTATGTTAGAAGTGATAATGTTTGATTTCCAAGACAATCTTTTGAGAAGGGAATAGAACATCTTTGCCCATTAGATGACACATGTCTTGAGCCCTGAGCTGCCACATTGCAAGAAATCCCAGGCCAGATGGAGAGACCGGATCAGAGGCTTCAGCTTACAACAGGGACCTCATGCTAGTCATGGGGATGAGCCACCCGGATATCCAGCCCAGGTAAATATTCAGATGACTATCGTGCCAGCCGGGAGCTGGGTACCACTGCACAGAGGACCAATGGAAAAGAGATGAAAATTAAAACCATTATGTGAAGCTTCTAAGCTTTGAGATACTCTACAGTAGCAACTCTAACAGGTTATTTACTGCTGCTGAGTAACTTGGATCTCAACTTCATGGATCCAGATGACATAATTTCCAACGCCCACTCTACCTTTTCAGCATGTGGAGTCTGGACTCTAATTTTCTTTTCTATATTACATTGTAGCTGTGGCACTACATGTGATTTTGGTCCCTGTAATTAAATTCACTTTTTATGGGCTTAATCTAACAAGAAATACAATGAGAACAGTGAGTTTCTAGACCCGTGACTACAGTGATGACTTCCAAGTTTTTCATAAGTCTGCAAAATTCAAATAACTTCCTCTTTGTCACAGAAAAGGGGTACACTGTAAGCTGCAGCTTCATCAACAATGTCCCGATTTTGTCTGTTCATATCTACTGCTCTCTGATGGCTCCTTTGCATGAACCCGGAAGATGGAGAGTCAAATTTCTCCCTGTGAGTTAGTGAAATCTTTCTCCCATTTACCAAATCTCATTTTGCTAGAACTATCTAGTATGATTGTGCTGCCTAAGAAGTGCTCCTTTGACTCCTCTGAGTTCTTGAGTAGAAAATGAACATGCACAAAATTAAAAAAACTTGTAAGTTTTCTGGAATCCACAAGCTAGAGAAACAGGAATTTTCTGCACCTCCAATATATGGACCCTACAAAGATATTATTAATTTTTTCATTCATGTCTTAGGTTATCTTTGATTAAACATTCATATTTTAAATATTTATTCTAGAGGGAAAAGCAGAATTTTCATTATGCATTTTATAAGACAAAAAGAAGAATCGTTATGCACCATTTTTATAAAAGTTCTACTCTTCAGAAAGTATAATTTATGAGAGTAGGCTTATGAATAAATATGCCTATTTCCTGTACTTCTAATAATTTCTAATAATGCTGGTAACTATAAGATTAGGATCAAAAGAAGTTGCCTTTTCTGTTTAATAAGAATGTCATAACCTCTTTTCATCTTTTATTACTGAGGTTTATCTTTCATAATCATGTTCAATCCTATGGGTACAGGATAAAAAGATTTGGAGTAGCAAGAACAGGGAAAAGTTCATTATGGAAGGGAACTGATTGTCAATATTGGAAAAATAATCTAACAATAGATTATTATCTTGCATTTTAATTTAACTTGGCTAAGTAGACAAACAGGCCTAAGGATCTGCAAATACCTTTCATATTTGAGGAGGAAAAAGAATTTGAAGGTAAAATCATGTCAGCTTTTTGAAGCTGTACACATTCTTTGCTTTTTAAAAATTTAATGATAAAAGTGTCTCTTTTATATTAAAAGTTTACTTCTAACTACAAAAAAGAAAGACAAATGTTACTCAATCTCTTATGAGGATAAAATCTCTTTCAATATTTGAAAATTTCTCTTTGATATTCAAGAACATAAAAAGGAAATGTCATAAAATTATCCACAATAGTTTTTACTATAAAAACAAATACATTTTAAAATATTCACATTAACTTTTCTCTCTACAGTTTAGAATATAATTACCTCACATTTGTATGGCCGTTTATTGTACTTTGCTTAATGGTTCACTAGGTCTATATGCTGATTAAATTTTCAGTTTTAATAAATTTTTCATGAGGAGATTAATATTGCATTTATTGCTACTTCTTACATAATGAATTGCCTTAAACTTAAAGAGAAGCAACAATTTCAGCTGCTTTCTAAGTTTCTTTTCTTTTTGTAATGGATTATATTATATTTATTACTCATACCATTCCATGATTCAGACAGACACATGACTTAATATGATTTAAAACATGATAGCTTATATGTACTACTATACAATATTTAGACAAATGACTTCCTTTCTTTTAATGGTAACTACCATATTCCTCTCCTGTCATAGAAAACATTTGGCTAATCTTCTCAAAGCTTTATTTTCATTTATATAATATACATAAAATTGCATATGTAGCTCTCCATTAAAAACTTAAAAATGTTGGCACTGTAGGCTAGTATAAGACAATATGTCACAGGGAAATCACTTTGATTGGGATACATTTTGCATGAACATTAATATTATATCTATTTTTTGTGAATCATCTGCCCAATAAACAGTGATATAAATGGTAAAGTTTATTTCTTTTAACCGTTGAAATACTACAATTTTACCTTTGTTTGGATTTACTTTGATAAAAAGAAGGCTTGGCTGTTTGGAAAGGAATACTGGATAATAGCACCTTTAGCATTCAGAAAAAGTAATCATCGAATCAACAGCAAACTTAATCTACTTTTTAGCTAAAATAATTTTATACATTAACTTCATCATGATATTGAAAACATTACTGGTCTTGATAATGCCCAACAAATTCGTAGATATTATTTAGTTGACAGTAAAAAGACCGTGAAAAAGAAAAGTCAACATAGATGCAAGAGGAATGTGTTATGGTTATGTAGTGGGCCACCAAGAACAAAATATATTACCCGTCCATGTTCCTTATATATTTTGCAATATGCAAGATAAGTATATGTGGTGTATATATATATATGAGATATGAATATGGAAGATATATATAACTTTTGTATCACTTCAAAACACTTAAAATATTTTAATAATCTATGAAAATAACTTAATGGCTTGTGATCTAGTTCAGTGGTAGAGTATCTGCCTAGCATGTAAGAGCCCTGGTTTCCATTTCCAGCGCCCCCCCACACACAAAACACACATACAATCATACATTTAACTGGATGTGGTGGCATGTGCCTGTGATACCACCATAATCCAAGCTATGCAGAAAGATGAGGAGAAAAGATAGCTTGAGCCTTGTATTTCAAGTCCAGCTTGGAAAAACAACGTGACACCATGTCTCAAAAACAAAAATTAAAAATAATTTAATATATAGATAACCATTTAGGTAGTTTTTCTTTAATGAGGCATAAAAGTAAGCCTTATATATGTACAGAATTGTCATATTCATTAATTCATTTGTAATAAGCTAGCCTATCAGTCTTGTCTTTGCTATTATTGAGCAGAAAATAAGTGTGTGTGTGTGTGTGTGTGTGTGTGTGTGTGTGTGTGTGTGTGTGTGTGATAAGAAAACCACGGAAGCAATTCAGGTATAACAGACTAAAGTACTGCTGCATTGTTTTACAATATGTCAAAAATTATTTGACACCGCTTCTCTTATAGGGTCTAATTATCTCTCCTCTAAATGTGTGCCAGCCTTAGTTCCATGTTTCAATAAGGAGAATGGGACAGAAGTGACACTGTCCGACTTCTGAAACCGCAGGGTCAAGTGCAATGCGCGTTCACCTTTCTCTTTCTTCTGTCATGCTTATCTTATTTGGCATCCTGCTGTCGTTCTGTAAGGAAGCCGTGCAGCCCCATAGAAGGACGACACAGAGAAGATGCCTCCAGCCTCAGCAGGTTCAAGCTGACAGCAGAATGCAACACCCTGCATGTGAGAGTGAGCCCGAGGCTCTTCCAGCCACCAGGCTTCAGACTGCCTCCAGTGGTGCCAGGAAGAGCAGCACACACATTGCTGATTCTTGCCACATTCTAGATCAGCTGGATAAATGAAACACAAGCTATAACCTTTATAATTATTTATATTATTCAGTAAGATTTTACCTGTTCATTCATACATGTGTTTATCCCTTCAACAAATACTTATTACATACCTGCCATGTACCGAGTAGAGCTTTAGTTATTTGAAACTGTGAAGCGGTACACATTAAAAATCTCCGGCCCCATTGAAGTTGTACCTTATAGGCAGAGACAGGTATAATGTTTATTAGTGGTAAGTGCTCTCAGGAAAAATAAGAATCAGTAGAAAGAAACAAGGGATTGCTTTAGGCCGGGTATTCACAGGAGTCATGAGTGTACCGCTTCCTTCTTTTCTCCATAGCTCCTCTGAAATGTCACTGCCTCAGAAACACATGGGTAAAAGAATGTAACAAAGGGAAGACAGGATATTTAAGAATAAATAAAGATATGAGAATGGCTAAAGCAGAGTGAGCAACAAAGTATGGTTGGAGGCAAAAGCAGCAGAATGATGTAGGGCTTTGTTTTCTATCTCAATGGTTGCCCTTTATTCAAATTAATACACAAATGCAGACTTACTCCAAATAGAGTGAGAGGTCATAATAGCTTCAGACGTCAGTCTCCAATAGCTAAAAGTAAAAAGAAATAAATAGAATCAGAGATAATGTGGCAAAGACACATACCTGAAGACTACCTAACATCTGAGAATCTCATCCTATGTAGCAACTTTTTTAGCCTCATCCATTATGTGCCAAGTACATCAGTATCATCCAAGTTCAAGAGAAACCACATAGTGTTATTTATGGGGGGGGCGGTTAAAGTGCATCTTAAAATTCAGGGAAAACGTCTTAAAATTATCTAACAAATACTCTGTGTATGTGTGTATGTGTTTAAAAAACAGAATTATTGAACTAACAAGTAGATTGAGATAGATATCATTGAAGAAATAGCTGAAAGTGGAAAAGCTTTGTAAAGCCATGTAATGCAATCTTTAGAAAAATACACACCAAGTTAATCTTAATTATTAAGATACTAATTTTGAGTTTTAATAATGTTTAACCCCTTTCTGGTTTTAGAATAGTCCACCAGCAGCATTGGGAGCAAAAATGAAGTTACACAAAAAGTAACAATGTGAAGGAATAAAGAAATTACAATAAATATAGTGTGACCGGAATGAAACTTCAGAAGAATTGAAATTCTAACGATCAATTCCATCTGGAACTTTCATTCTCTTCTTCAACAATTATCATTCTAAAGAAAATTGCAATTGAGTTGAACTATGAACAAAGGCATTAAGATATTAGTGATTCACCTTACCATCCCTATACAGCCCCCCAGGAGTATTTATTTTGTGAGACAAATAAGAAATTTAATTGTGTAGACCACTGTTGATTTTCTATTATTTTCACATGAGAAACTTACTCATTGATTATTTACTACACTTTAAACGTGTAGTAAATAAGCATAGAAAATGTGCACCAGTGAATTAAATTTATTTCCATACACACAGACACACACACACATTCGTCTCATAGTTCCACTGAGGAAGATAAATGAATGAGATCATTTTTAATTGAGGAAATTATTTTAAAGTGATGCAGGTGAAAAAGATATTTTATAAATTCGTTGTCATTCGAAGTCAAATACACCTCTTACTTCTAAAAAGTCATTTAGCTCTAGAGCTCAGCCTAAAAGTTCTAACTCAAATATTTAATTCAGTAACATGCTATTATAAACAGGTAGCCAATTTCATAAACATCACATTTTCAAATACTGGATCATTATGTGTTCTCTTATCAGAGATTCTTTCACTGGGTAGTAAATTATCAACTTAAGGATTTATAGCATCTCATATTCTGGGTAAAATACAAGAGATCAAAATATTTAATCTTTTCTAACTAGTGTGCCTCTACTTGTAAATTTATAGAAGCAAAAATAACATGAGTAAAAGGCAGAAAATAAGATATTTGGTACAAATTCACAAATTAAAAGTAATTTCCATAGACAAAGACACATTAATATTTGTAGGACGTCAAAGTTATAACTACACTGTCTTGTCTTTCTAACTCCAGACAGTTCCCCAAGTAGGCACTTAATATCCATGTATGCCTTTATTACTTTGTTTAAAAATTCAAATTCTTATTATACTTCTGAATTTGGAAAACAAAGATTTTTATTTCATAAAATTATCGAAATAGTATCCATGTTTGAGTTGCAAAAACCAAAGAAGAAAAATAAGAACTAAATGTATTTTCTTTCCATCTTAACTTACTATGAATATTTTAGTGTTTAATTAACTGGTTGGATTTTGTCCTTTTTGAATCAGGGTAGAATTCATAAGGATATATGTCTTGGTTACTTTTCTAGAGTCAATGATTTGCAAGAGAACAGATTTATTCAGGATATTTACAAGTTACAACAGTCACACACACAAGCCAAATGCAGGAAGAGTGCAGAACATCTACCTGTGCACTGAAGACTTGAAAGATCCAATCAAGGGCTGGGAGCCCACCGCAATGTTAATGTATATCTGTGTCTGCACTAAAATACTGAAGCAATGTATACTGGAACCAGGATGTGATGCTCACCGCAGAGATGAAGACCAGCGCTCCCCCGAAGTGAACAGCAGCCATCTCCAATGACAGCAAGGCCTCGAGCTTCTTCTGCAAGGCCCGAGTTCCCTTTGGGAGAACCAACCACAACAAGCTTCTCCTGGGAAACAGCCGGCCCCTGTTTCCGCTCCTGTTCTCCTTTATACTGTGTGGGCAACGATCCTCAGGTGGATCCTCTATGCCCAGAACCCACCAAACGAGTCCAGCTGGGTGTTCCGCCGCAGGTTGACCGTATCAATCCACCACAATATTATAACAGCAAGTCTCATGAAACCTGAGATGATTTTTCGTGTTTAACTATTGCAAAGTGGGAAAAGGCAGATTCATAAATATGGAAATGACACTGTCAGAGGTAAACAAAAGTAAACATAAAATAAAAATAATCATTTTAAAAATTATGCCCAAGGGGCTGGGGATTTAGCTCAGTGGTTAGAGTGCTCGCGTAGCAAGCACAAGGCCCTGAGTTCAATCCCTGGCACCAAAAAACAAAACAAAACAAAAAATTATGCCCAAGTAGCCACAAAACATCACAATATAAATGAATACGTAAATAAGCACGCTCTTTGTGAAGTATTTTTCAGATTTTCATTAGTCAACAAAGAAAGATCAAAATGGTTTCCTTCCTCACCATCTTTCAATTTAATTGCCAATGTAGAATTTATGTTTGGGTAGTTACTCCATCTCTAAGTTATTTGCAGGAATCTACTAACGGGAATGCTTAACAATCTGATTTCATTATGACATTTAATAAACTGTCATCTAATGCATGAAATTAATTACTTATTGTAATGAAAATTGGAATTTCCAAAGAAACAAAACATTTATTTGTGACCTACGTGGCATGCAGACATTAATATTTACAGTCCTACATCTACTCTGATCTCTTTGTTGGCACAGTGACAGAATTTATCATGCAAAGTTCAAGAGCTTATGTGTAAGTCTTGTAAATTTAAAAGTTCTGATATTGTGACACAATCGTCTAAAATCTGTTTTCTGGGAATATGGTAGATATATGTTTTTAGAATTTGCTGCCGTACTTTGTTTTCCAATCAATTAATCTTCAAAAATATGACCAAGGCATTTTGCTCTTCATACAAATGACAGGAAGGCATTGCATTGATAAAATTCATGATTTCAGGAAAGACTAGGGAAGTATCTGCAGAAAGGGTTTAAAAGATCTTGTCATCTCAGGAACTGAGTCCAGAGGGAAATGTAGATGCTCAATTTGAACTGCTTATGGTTTCTCCCCCAGCTATCTTGGTTTCTGCATGATGCATAGGAACAGATGAACATAAGAGATGTTCCACCTTTACTGTGTGTAAAAATAAGTTAGAAATTAGGAAACATTTAGATTTAAAATGTGTCACAAATATACTGACTGTAGATGGTTCTGCTTGCAATGGGGTTATGTTCCAATAAATAGCTCATAAATGGAAAACATAAATTGTAAATTATGAGCTTGATACACCTGGCCTACTAAATATACATGACCCTAACTTATTTAAACATACTCAGAACAATTAACAGTATGGTACATTTGGGTAAAATCATTCAACACAAAGTCTATTTCATAATAAAGTATTGAAAATGTTATGCATACACAAATGTGGAGATTTTGTTGACATAATATATAAAAATACAAAGCAAACTACTGACACAGGACACTGTAAAGCAGAAGTAGTTTACCTTTGTGATTGCATCTTAGACTGGGAGCTGTAGGTCACTGACTCCGCTCAGCAACCTTACCATCTATGGTAGCCCAGGAAAGTATCAAAGCTCGAATATAATTTCCACTGAATGCATGCCAGATTTGTACCATCTTGAATTTTTTTTAAAAATTAATTTCAGCCATCTGTTTTTTTACAGAGTTTATGTATATAGTTATATTAAATTTTAAATGGGACAAAAATGGTTGTAAACATATTCATATTAAGGATCAGGGAAGAGCAAGAAAGGAAAAGAAAATTCTTAGTTGGTATAATATAAATAAAGATTAGAGTCCAAAAAAATTCTAATACTGAAGAAATAGGAGAGGAGGAAGGGGTAGAGGAGGACGAGAAGAGATAAAGAAGAAGAATAAATAGTCAGAAGCACTAGAGAAAAGATTCTGAGCTTAGTTGCTTATTTCAAAATGTCAAAAAATGCTTCATAAATTAGTAAATTGAAAAGCACTGTTATACTGAAAGCCATTGTTTTTGCGTTGTGCTGTTCCACAGAAATTTAATAACTTACTAATTTTGTAAACATCTTCCTGGTGCTCTAAAATACCTGATTTTTAATATTCTTTTGAACTCACTGCCTTATTTGTAGCTTTTTTTATGTGCCGGCTATGAATAAAGTTAAATTGTATTTCTGCGTTTGAGGATGTTCGATATACTATTGGTTATTAAACTGTGTCACAATCTTCAGGGTTCAGTATCTGCTTGTCTGATGCAGTCAAATTTAGACTGCATCCAAAGCTTTATTGTATGGAAAAAACGAAGTCTTCCAAAAGTAGGTTTATTCAGAATTTTATGTTTTTAGTTACTTTTCAGAAATACAACTGTTTTTGAAGAAGGAAATGTATATCACTAATGTTGCTATGTCTCTAATTAATTGCAAGTATATTTTTGCATGAATTAAAGAAGAAAAATATATGGTAAGAATAAATGCACCCCATCATTAATATTGGCAGAATAGTAAATTTACTTATAGTATAAGCTCAGGGTAGACTTCTATATCAATATCTGTGTACCATTGGACAAGTCGCTTGTGTTTTGTGGGCTTCAGTTTTCCCATTCATAAAATGGGGACTATATTATTGAAAATTATTACTTATAAAATGCTTTGAATAGTCCCTGATTCAAGATTAGAACTTGTTAATTATTCCAAAGTAATTGTTTAAAAATATGTTGATATTTAACCATAATATTTCATAGTATGTGATAATAATATTCAATTTATATGCAATTACAAGTTGGATTAGATACTTACTAAGTTTCTATAACTATATTCAATACTGCGACACCTTTACTATTTTAATTTTCATAATTTTCTTTCTTTTCTTTTATTCATATTCCAGTACATTTACAATATTTATTTCAAGTCTTTCATTATCAAAATAAATCAAATACCTCTTTGATTTATAGATGTTTCTCCTTTGGAGAAGTTCTATTTGCTTTTAAATATGCTCTATTTTTATTTATATTCTATTAGTATTTTAGTTACTCTCAGAAACATAACTATTTTTGAACATAATGGAGCTCTATGGTACTATAGTTTCCATAATCATTTGTTCATTTATAGATTCCTGTACATCATGAGCTCTTTGAAAGTATGGACCCTATCTTAACCTATGTCTTTAAAATTTTATTAAACAGCAAATATCTCTCTTCCATAAGGTGCATTGTTAGGAACTGACACATGATTAATACATAATATTTACCCTTTTACTGCCTATTACAGAAGCCCTAGGCCAAGAGTTGCATTCCATAAATATGCATTGTATTGAGGAAGAAAAGAAAACTATATATCATCTCAGCTGGTTTTCAGTGCATTGCCCAGAGGAATAATTATCCATGATAAAATGAGTGAATCTCATCAGCTACTCAGCTCTCAACATGCTACGGGGGTGTGCTGTTGGAGCCACAGCAGGACTGAGGGTCAAGCCTGCATGTAAAGAACACCAGCCCTGATGACTTTGGGGCAGGAATTTAACCCACGATTTGTTTTCTGTCCCCCATGGCCTTATAACACATAATTCATGGATCCTCATCATTAACATCCGATCTTGCTACTTGCTATATTCTACTTTCTGCTAGTGTGAAACAAAGATTTTCAAACCACTTTGTATCATAAACCACAGGGGAGAAAAACACTCGTTATGACAATGACAAACACACTGCTCTCCCACACATGCACATATAATTGAGAGAAAACTTCAAGAAATAAAATTATCTTTCTATCTATGACATACATAGATCTTTAAAATGCCAGTCCCATTTTATCTACTATTTCTTAATTTTTTTCTTTTTCATTTTACTCGAGTTTTGAAAGTGTTTTGATTGCTTAATTAGAATACACTACTCACTAACAAATGCATCTGGATATTAATAAAATTCTTCTCTGAAGAATGAGTCTGTTTGTCTGTGATATCACGCAATCTTCCCCACGATGTATAAGATTTTAGTTTACCACATAGCCGGTATTCATCTGTAACCCTCAAATTTGGGATAAAAATCTCTCCAAACATTTCATATAACAGATTCCCCAAAGGTGTGAACTTAATTTGAAATAGTATCAAAAATGTACAAGGCTTTCTTAATTTCAGAACTTTATTCTTTACATAATATATATCATAACATTTTTAAGTATTCTATGTATTGATTTTTATTTGTTTTATTGAGCTCATTGAAATGGAATTGAATTCTTTTCCTAAATTTTATTAAATAGAAAGTTGCCTTTTCATCCTAAGAAACAAAGATGATCAATCGTTCTTCACACAAAAGTGAAGGGGCTTGAACGTCCCTTCCTCTGTCCCATCTATCCCGACTCCAGCCAGGCTGCTACATCAAACAAAAATCTCTCATTATGATGAATGCATAAAGCCTGGCTGTCCCTGACTGGCCTGGCTGTCCCTGACTGGCAAGCTGTCAATGGACGGTAAATAGCTAGAGCTCTTTTCTAAGAAAATATAATTTCTCCACAGGAGAGCAAGAGGACAGGGGAGTTGCCGGAAAGCCACTGCAGCTCTGCCCCCGATTGTTCCTGGCTGTGCTTCAGTTGACTCTGCCTCCTGGACTGGCGGAGACTCGGGGCCGGCTCCTAGTGTGCCCATTGTGTCCAAGGCCTACAGCCGGAACCAGTCCACGAATGAGCGTGTAGCATTCAACATCTACCTAATTAATCTCACACAGACTTGCTTTTCCAGAGCCAGGAAGGAGGGGGAAAAGTTACACAAATCACTTAAATGACAAAGGATATTAATTATAATTGTAAGCTTTTAGAATTACTGATATTATGCATGCTATATTTTAAAGGAATTTTCCTAAAATTTATCAAGTTGCTGTAATACTTGAAAACTATACACATCCAAAAACATTACAAAATGCATGTGTCCCCGTTTCATAATAAATTATTTACCCACATAAAAACATCTAAGCCAACCTATTGATTTTTAATTCTTTATTTAGTTTTATACAGAATGGTATTTATAATGAAATTCAGTAAGAGCTGTAAGTAAAGAGAACATTAGGCCAACATAGGTGACATGTTTTACTAGTGAAGTCAGCATTTTTTTACATTTGCCAGTTTAATTATTCGAAGCTAGTCTTTTATATTAAAAGGACAATATGAAATGAAAAGCTTTTCAAAAATTTTATTTTTAGTTTACGTAGGAAAATGGTTAGCAAATACATTTGTGTTTGTGATAAAGATGCGCTTGCGAGAAAAGCTGGCAGCTATTTATGCTCACTGATGACATCGGACTCCTAAAACGTAAACACGTCCTACATTATAAAGTTAATTATCTACAGGAGAGGGCTTTGTTCCAAACAGATAATGGCAGTAGATAGTTCACTCTCACACTGATAAATTTTAATCATTGAAATACATTTTTCTTATTATCAGTAATTATTCATTGCATTATTTGATAGCCACATATGCATTTCATGAAATAAGTCCTACTTCAAAATACATATCTTTGTCATCAGCAAAAGTAAATATAGCTCTCAGAATAAACCAGGTAAGTAGTGCCCTGTTATCAGAGCAGAGCAAAGAGGCAGTGACCTACTTTCCTTTCACATTTTGCCTACCAGCGGTATTAAATCAAATGGAACACATTAAAACCATCGCGAAAGGCAGACAATAGTTTCCTTCTGATTGCCTGCCTCAGCCTGGTAGCACTGTGAAAGTTACAAAAGTCATTTGTATCAACTCATTACCATGTCACCTCATTTCATGCGCCTGCTGGATAAGTGGCAATAAGCCCTGTGTTCGCGTATTCCACACTGTCACTATTAGAACAAAGCCTAATAGCACCCAGCTGTTGGAGATTACCCTAGACATTTAGAAGGGGCAGCTTGCTACTGATTTAGGACATATTCCTTAGAATGTTCTATCATTTATTCTAGAGTGGAGAAATAAAGCTAATTTTATGAAGAGTACTCATGAATTATTTTCTTCGTGTAGGATACTCTAATGTTCCCAGTAGAGTGTTCTTCTTGCACTTTAATTCGAAGCAATGATGTTGTTGCTTCTTATGTAGGCACTCAAAATGCTGTTTAATGCCACAGGCCTTGCCAAACCCCATTGTGAAATCTTAGGACATTAAATTAGCTGAAAAACTCAAGAGTGAAATGAACAGCTCTGATGCAGTAAAATTTTTCTTTCTTCTTTCAGTGTGAAAATGAATAAAGAAGTAGTCCTATGAAATTTTTAGGAAACCCATTTAGTCTAGAAATACAACAGTGGTCAAAGAGAACTGAACGAGAAAGCAACAATTACAGAACTTTGTGCAGCACCTTTATGACGTATCTAGCAATGGATCTTTCAGAAGAATACCGTTAGCAGTCTCTGCGATCTGCCGATTGTGCAGTTGATGACAAATTTACCTAGCAGTTTAAGATGTAATTTTACAGCAGAACATCCATTTTACTGTATGAATGCTGAAAGATCTTACAATTTATCCTACTCTCTATGTAGCAGTTTTATATCGATTTATCAAGATAGAAAACTAAAACAAACTGCATAAGTAATTAAACTCATCTTCAAGATTACCTTTGGTTAAGTCACTACTTACTGAATACATGAACACACAAATGTCCAATTTGTTAGTGCAGCATGTAGGACACCAAAATAAAAGTTTGCTATTAAATGATAATTTCTGCTGTGACTTTGTGTGAACCAGAATATTACCCATAACGGCATGCTTTCTCCAGATGTTTATAATGGCGGTAGTCAGGGTTGTTCTTTGTTTTTTGTTTTTTGTTTTTTTTTTTTTTTGGTACTGGGGATTGAACTCAGGGCCTTGTGCTTGCAAGGCAAGCACTCTAACCACTGAGCTAAATCCCCGGCCCCTGTCAGGGTTGTTCTTAATAAGTAAAAGCTTTAGGAAACTGGGAGACAGAGAAAAAGCAAAAAAGAGAGAAATCAAGTTACTTAATCATATCTGCACCAGAAAATTTACATTAAAGATAAAACTTAAAATTTTTATGATTATTGAATTATACGATAGAAAATTAACAAAAATAGCTTTTATGAGAATAATGAATTAAAATTTTATGCAGTCTTATCTATTTTATTCAGTCTTACCTAGGAAGCTGTTTATTTAATTATTGTGAATTTCTGAGTAAGTTACTTCTCAGTTTTGTGTTTACATATTTTTATAGTAACCTGACTTCAATTAGTTTCAATGTCCAATTTTCCAAATTCCCAGTTTGGCTTTTTTGGGTGTTTTATTTTTAGGGAGATGAATGCTTTCCTAGCTTTCAAATGATTGATGAACTTAAATTTATATGGATATGCATTTTTTTTAAGTATAAGGGGCCTAACAAATAAATTTCTATATGGATCAAAGTTAAATTTAGGGCAGCCTGAGGTAGACAGGTACATTTTAATAACTAGATAAATCGAGGTCCTATGACACTGAGGATGTTTCATGGAAAATAAGTAGATGCCTAAATGGTTTTCTATTCTCTTATCTGTTTAATAATTTTAAGGTGAAAATTTGAATGCTCACTAATTGTTGGGTATGGAAAATTAAAAGCCAGAAGTGCCAGAAATTCACTGAGATCCCCCCCTTTTTTTTTTTTTGGTGCTGGGGATCAAACTCAGGGCCTTGCGAGGCAAACACTCTAACCACTGAGCTAAATCCCCAGCCTGAGATCCCTTTTTTCATTATGAATTTAGAAGTAATTCTGTCTCCCAAAAATTAAAAGTAAAAATCATGATCAGAGTAGATCAGATTTGAAAAAGAAAAAAATCTTCTCAAAATTGATTTTGGTGTCAGACCAGAGTAAGTTCTTCAGCAAAGATACAACTCAATTGTCCTGAGTTCATGTTTATAAGGTGATGATTATAATTGGATTTCCACTTACATTTTACCTATGAAGAAATTATTCATGTTCTAGAGAATTTATATTAAATCTCCTTTAGCATCATAATCCACACTAGAAATTTAAAAGGTGCCATTTACTCTGTGTCTGTGAACACAGAATTTCTCTCTTCCAAAAGGAAAGTTCCGTGTTACTGGGCTGATAAATCAACATTCTTATTTAAAAGAGACATTTGTAGTATCTGTAAGTTCAACAGTTGAATCGTGCCCTCTCAAGGGACCAAATAAATAGACTGTTGAGCTCTGTCCTGACAGTGAGCAAGATTTTGTTTGTGTGCACATATCTTTGGGTATAATTTTCCACCTAAATTATACATGATATATTGCTAAACTTTCCTATCTTCGGGAATTTTCTCCTGCCATTGCTATTTTTTGGCTAAATCTTATATCTTTGGGTATAATTTTCCACCTAAATTATACATGATATATTGCTAAACTTTCCTATCTTTGGGAATTTTCTCCTGCCATTGCTATTTTTTGGCTAAATCTTATCCTTTAGTTAATTCAACCAAATTTTGTGATGGTGCTATTTTGTAGCAAACGTTAAGAAATTTGTCAAATGTGAAAAATACATTTTCATGAAAGTGTATATACATATAGAAAGAAATCAATAGATAGACGTGAGCAAAGATTAACCCAAAGATTTTTAAGAAACATAAAAATATTTAAGTGATTTAAGTTCTATTTTTTAATATGAAGCAGTGTGAAAGCAGAGTAGAAATTTTAAAACTCTTAAAATGTCACTAAAACAACAGATAAACTGTCAAAGATTTTTAAAAAGCTGTCTTCTAAAATTACCAAAATCACAAATAAAATGATTTCTACTGTCGTGTGCCTCTTTCTATGGAATCATGCATAGAAAAGAGGGTCTCTAAAGATCTGTTAACTCTTAAAAAGCCATGTACATTACCTCGGAACCCTAATGCAAGAATTGTCATCCTCTGAAAAACATTGAGGAATTTATTATTTGTTGATGATTTGTTTGTAGGAAACAGTTATCTTTTAGTTGACCTATTTTTACAATGATTTCTATTAAGCATTTATAACTCATGGCTCATTTAAAATAAACATTAATAAGAACCCTTAACATTTCTGTCTTTATTTCTCTTTTGCAACTTTCATACAAAAGAGAACCTGGGGCACATCCATAATCTCATTTTTTCTTCATTCAATGAAAAGTGAAATTTATATTAATCATAGTGTAATGACTATGTGAAGAATAAACATGTCAGCTTTATGTAAAGGAGTTCTGCAGCTTTAGCATAGACTTATTGTCACCCTATGGTTCCTTAGTAGTCTTTGCTATATTAATATCTAAAGTAATAGGTGTTCATATAGACTTCTACATACACAGCATTAACAAAAGGTTTTCTCATAGATGCATCCTGTCATAAATATTACAAACAAACATGAGAATTCACATAGCTGCCAAGCTTAGGAATGGGCAATTTTAAAACCATATTTTGCAATGGTATCTCTGACTACTCACAAAAATAGAAGACCAAATAACTATCTGTCAACAATGAATTGCTTATGTTCAGATAGTTTAAAAGTTATTCCAAGTTAGAAAAAACATACCGTTATGAGAAAACAAGCTGTACAAGGAGTGGGAAGGAGTTATGATCATGTAAAGTGATACTGTCGGTATAGGAGAAAATTATAAATTATTTGAGAATCTTAAATTTTTACTTTTTATAAAGATAAACTGTTGATAGTATAGGTACATATAAAGAAGGACACTTTTTTTCCCTTTTTTTGAATTTTCATGTTTGAAGAAATTCACTTTAGAAACCTGATCCTAAATTCTAATTATTAAAACTTTATAACGTGATGGTCAGTTAAGAGATGTAACTCAAAATAGATAATCCAGCACCTGACAAACTCAAATATACTCTACATTTTAAAACATTTGGTGAAAGTGAATTTTATTTTGAAGTATGAATCATCAATATCCCACCAAATATCTCCCTTAACCTCTTTAGATTTGGAATGACTGGATTTAATATGGTCAGTAGATTAAACAAATTGACAAGTAAATTTTGGCAGCATACTGGTTATTTATTAAAGTAATTGTACAATTATCACTTGGACTTGCAGTTTAAAAACATCTAAGAAGTAAATCATAAGGAATGTCTGGAAGTATTTGATAAAAAGTTTGAGGTAGAGAGACATAAAGGCTGAATTTTTATTTGCATAATTGAGTGACTGGTGGTGATATTCAGAAGCAGGAAACATTGGGAAACACTGTCGGCCATTTTGGTGCAAGTGGTAAGTAAGGAAGTAGACACTAAATGGTGAGACAGAGGCAAAACTTGGAATGAAACACGATGGTTCCTTGTGAGAATTTTACCATTTAATTTCAGGATACAAGACTATCACATTTTCAAAAACCATTCAAAACTCAACAAAGAGATAAGAGGAAAAGCGAGGAAACAACAAAAGATTGTCATGGATTTCCTGACAGAAAACTTGTGTCCTTCACGGAAGTGCAGAGGAAATATATCTGTGTAGACTGGAGACTGAATCTGTGATATAAAGTATTTAAAGAGTGAGATGAAAATTATGTTGGTAATGTACCTATGGTAATTGGATGAAAATATGAAATTAAACCAGGTTTTAAATGTTATTTTTTTTTCTTTTTTCTGTTGAGTTTGAATGTTTCTTCTTCCAATAAAAATATTTAGCATGTTTGCTTTAGTTACTGACTGCTGCAGAACTAACCACTTCAAAAGGAAGTGAATTAAACTGTGATGATTTCCTATGCTTCGTGTTTCATGTGTACAAACTCATGAGATTTGCCTTGGAGATTTATGGGATCCACAGATAAATCGATGGGGTCATCCAGAGCTGTGCTGCCCTAGTGTCTGAGCTTAGCTGACGGGTACCAAAAGGCTCTACCTCATGTACTAGCAACCTCAGTACTTGTCCTTCTGACTTCTACCTCTCAAAATAGTTTAGTTTATTCATAGTCTAGCATCCGAGTTCTAATAGAAAATTAAATAAATAACCCAAGTGTCCAGCACTTATCAAGTGGCTGCTTCACTCATACTTTCCAATGTTTCAAATGATCACGCAGATCACACAGTCCAGCCCCAAGCCGGTGAGACAGGGCATGAGGGAAGGCTGTGGCCACCTGTGGACAGTACACATCACAGTGGTACTCACGTAATGGTCACAACACTCAAGAGCAAAACGAAAGAACTATTTCAAAGCCTTAATATCCACGAGAGAATTGTGGAGTTCTGAGCTTTTCAGAGAATGTGGGTACCCCTGCTTAAATTAAATTTAGATAGGGAAAGTCAAAGTTTCTTTGTGGCATATCTAAAAAAGAGATGAAGATAGATGGAGATGAAATCAAGAGGCAGAATGGTCAGCTATGTGTGGGGAGGGAGGAAGTCATTTAGGAACAGGGAAAGGGCTCAAATGATCATGGGAATTAAGGGTGTCAGCTGGAGTAAGAAACTTAGTTGGATTGCCAGTCAACGTTAAGAATTATGAGCATTTGGTAGAGAATATCACCTTTTTCCATGACTCAATCTACATTGCTGATATACTTGTTAATGATCAACTAAAGGTAATTAAGAAAAAAACTGAGGAAATTATAGCTCTACATTATTTAAATCTCACAGTTCTCTACAATAATAGTATCTATTTTACTAAAGCACTCATGTGTTGACAGAAGTTGAATACCAGGCAAGAGGCAAAAGCCACACAGTGCTCTTTACAGCACAGCCATCTCCTAAGAATTGAGCAAAACATTTACTAATTGAGTTTCTCTCTGCTTTAATAAATAGATGTTACATAGTCTTACATAGTTTGGTAAGAGTGTAATTCCCAGAAATGATTGTGACAGTGGGAGAGAATTGTCTGGGTTTTAATGGCAATGGCAGCATTACATATACGACAGAATACTATTCAGCCACAAAGAAGTTAAATTTCTGTCATGTGTAGGAAAATGGATGAATCTTGAGACCATAATGCTACATGAAATAAATCAGAAGAATAAGTATCATATGCTTTCTCTTATACAGTAAACTCTAAATGTAAATAATTTAAGAGCAAAATAAAAGAGAGATGATAGGAAACTTGGAGGTAGATTTTGTAGTTTGAAGGGAATCTGAGAAAGTGGAGAGAGGGAAGGATAGGTTCTGGACTAAAGAAGAAGTGAAAATGATCCAGATGTAATATGTTTATTTACAAGCTCCCCAAGATGAATGCAATTTTTATATATCACAAAGATATATCAGTGATAAAAGAAGCAATTTAAACTATGTTTTTTTCATCATCTCATGAATCAGGATTATCATACTATATGAACTAGGACTTAAAAATGTGGAGAACGTTTAGATTTTTCAAAAATATTTCAATAAAAGACACGCTGCCATTAATCCTTCTCAAAATACTACCTCTAGCTTCGAACACACTTATCTCATTTTTCTTGCCATTTTCTGGAGCACTTCTGGAAGTTCTCTTTCATGTTTTTACTTGTGCTGTTATGGCCAACATAATGTCTTGAATCGATTCAAATATTTGTCTTTCATGGTCATTTTGACTTTAAGGAAGAGCCAGAATTCACACAGTGCCACATCCTGTGAATAAGGTGCATAAGGACATACCATAATGTCTTCAGGGCCTGATCTTCCCTTGATGTGTCTGTCACTTGCCACCAGCATTCACTGTATTTTTTCACACCTCATAAAGACTTAGAGAGGACTTCCATAGCTGCTTCAGAAAGTGGCAAGAACAATGGCATTAGTGTGCTCCATAAGGGAGTCCTTCGAGAGGGATTAATGGCAATGATTTTTCTACCATAATAATGTTTTTTCATTAAATAATCATGATGCATATTGATCACCTCTTGTACAATTTGGGAATTTAATAAAATAATAGAGCGCTCTCCTCTTCTTCAACAATTTTGTATGTTATAATTTCAGCTTTATCCAACTGATCCAAAAATATCACCTGGAATATTCCAGAAATAAACAATTCATCAGTTTTAAATTACGTGCCTAGTCCATATTGTGGTACACTCTCAAACAGCTGAGCTCCGTCCACAGCCCTGAGTCAGCCCTTTTCTAGCTTGTCCACACGGTGTGTGCTACTTCTTCTCTAGTCAGTGGAAGCCATCTCAGGTACCACGCTGGCTGGTATGCTGTCCACTTGTTGGTATCCACGCAGCTCTTATTTTCCGTTTAATAATGGGCCCACAGCAAAAGAGCAGTGATGCTGGAAATTTTATTAAGATGTAACACATAAATTATACATTGTAACCATTCTATTTTATTTGTTATTGCTATAAATCTTACCTAAAACGTAAATTAAATTACACCACAGGTATGCACGGCTGGTGTTTACAGGCGCTACTACTATCTGTGTTTCCAGGTTTCCACTGACAGGCTCTGAACATATTCCTTGTAAATAAGTCGTATCCAGCTTAGTGTCCCACACATAGTAGCTACGCAGTAAATGACAGATATATTATGTAGACTCTCTTTAGTAATGATTTTTCAAGATTAATACTAATCAAAATATATTGAACATTTTGAGAAAAATAAAATGGTAGAAAATGCAAAATAATAACTGCCAACAGCTCTATTTGGAACAATGAACTTTTCCCCAGATTCGTAAAGCACTTAAAATATATGATTTTGCCTATTAAATACGAGTAGCAGTTTATTAAATGAATGAAATGAGGCTTTCTTATATAGTACGTGTTCAAGTCAGTTTTGCTAGTTTGCCTTCCCCTGCCTTCCACTGTATTCAGGAACTCAAAAGTGATTCGATATAACTGACGCAGAAAATTATTAGTAAAGTATATAGGTAAATCTGGCAAACAATTTCCCATTCAGACAGGCACAAACGGGAAACTGGTCCATATGTGATCAATCCCTTCATTCTTGAGCCTGGTAAAGACCATGGCCACAAGGAAAAATAATTAGAGACACTGTGGTTTTCTAAGGCATTACAAAATGAAATCTCAGTTAATTTGAAATTATTCTCACTTTTCAAATATATACAAAATCCTTGCAATTTTTTCAGTGTGTGTGTGTGTGTGTGTGTGTGTGTGTACCATATTAAATGGAAATCTTGATTATTTGACTAGTAAGTGTTTCACATAATATATTTATACTATATTACCTACACAATGTTGATTCTGGAATTTAAAATACATTTCTAATCAGGATGAGAAAGAAATACTATTTTTCATTCCAAAGATTGTTTTGCAACTGCTTTATTTTCTTTTTACATGATGAACTGTAATATTAGAAAGCCATCTTCATACACAGAGAAGGTAAAACCTGATTTGGGGAGGTAAGCATGAAAAAGATGGCTCCCAAACTAGAAAGAACAGCAAACTCAAGGATTAGGGTAAAGAGAAATATAAGCTATATTTAAGTAAGGTAGATGCATGTAACAATATTTCAGAGGACCATAAATTCTAAATAAGACTTTAGCAGTTAGTAGTATCTGCCGTTATGTAGCTTTTAATCAACTTAAATCACTTGGGTAAGTGCAGTACATTTTTATGGACTGGCATTTGTAATTCAAATCCTAATAAATAGCCATTACAATTGATTTTATAGAAAATTATTACTGATAAGTCATAATTTCCTGTGGCAAAATTTTGACTTGAGCAGATATACACTAGGGAACTGTGGTTTGTCATACCATTAAACTATATTCACAAGGAAATTCAAATTAATATTTAATTATGCGGTTTTTACACTTGTTAAGCACATATCATGATCGCACTATAACAGTGATAAACATGGAGAAAAGCGACCTCTTCTAAATTGTTTCTTACATTTTCCAAAAATACCAAGTGAAAGTCTAAATAGTGATTTAACATATATTGCTTACCTAACAGCGATATATCAATAAAAAGCAGTATATTGAAGGTGGCATAAAACTGTGGACTATGCTTTTGAGTGCTAGAGTAATTACCAATGTGGTAATTTCCACATTGTTGGGAAGCAGAGCCGGCTCCAGCTCCAAGGTAGTGTGCGCTTTGGAAGAGGTTACTTTATGCAGTCCCCTCCGGCTGCCTCTCTTGAATCCCAGCTCTGCCATGGACCAGCTATTCAACTTTGTCAAGATACTTATTCTTTCTAAGGCTAAATTTTGTTATTTTCAAACTACAGAAAATATCGCTTTGTTCATAGAGTATAAGCATTTAATAATAAAAATAGAGTAAGTCCCATAAAATGGATTATATGTGAAGTTTGGAGCCACACTACTTCAAATGCCTCATATATAGGATTTTACACAATCTGCCTGTGTTGTCATTATCGCCCTTTCAAAGACAGGCAACTTCAGCTGAAAGAGCACAAAGATTGATTGAATGCATCATACCTGAGAAGCATCTAGCAGAACATCGGTGCCCCAGCACTTCTGGTACCTTCCCTTCTGAAGATGGAGTCTCTACTAGATCTGCTTTGCCACCACTCATTGACAGTACGCATCCAAATGGCTTTCTCATTTATAACTAACTTTAGCATTTCTCCCCTTATGGAATAATCCAAGCCCTATCTCATTCCAAAATAATCTGCCCCAATCGCATGCAAAAATAAAGTAAATTAGTTTTAAGAAATTAGACACTGGAGATTAGAAACCAAAGTCTTAGATACAGATCACTCACAAATTAATTCACTTATTTACACAAATGTAGTTCTTTTTTGTGCCCCCACTGCATAGCAATAAGCGGTTAAATGCACTTAAAAATCTGAACTTTAGTTTCTGAAAATTAGGATCACATAAAACCTAGGAAGGGTCTTCCTTCAAAAGCCAAGTGTGGTGATGCAAGCTCCGAATCGCAGCACTCGGAAGGCCGGGCGGGAAGATGGGCACAGTTTGAGCACAGTCTGGGAAACTTAACAACTTAGGAAAACACTGTCTCAAAAATCTTATGCGCACACACACGCATGAATTATTGTGGATATAGCTCAGGGCAAAGGGCCTGGGCTCAATCTCTAGTACTGCAAAAAATATATATATATATCCACATTCTAGGCAGGAAGAGGAAGTGAAAACTCAAGCAGAAGTAGAGAGAAATCGGTGGCATATTTCCACTTTCCAACATTGAGTACACGGATAAAAATGAAATATTTGCACATTTTTTGGTACTTTTTTGTTATTTTTAAGTAGATAACTAGGTCATTGCCTCTTATAGGCTGTTGGTTTTACACTTGACATCAGAGTTTCCTGGCTTTAAATCTCTCTCCTGTTTCAGACACATCCTGTCTACCCTCCACTGCAGGCTTTCTGACCCAAACACACTGTTTAATTCCTCAAAGCTTCATCTTGTTCACATAATAGACAGTGATAAAATTAAACTTAGAAAGTGAGGAAAAACTTTATAAAATATATTTGAAGCACTTTCTATTGTGTCTAATAGAGAAAGACATGCATGAAATTGTGCATATCACTATCATCTACGAAGAAGTTGAAGTAACGGAAAGGCCTGGAGAGCTTCAAACTGCAGATCTTTGGAAATGGGGCATAACCTGTCTGCTCTTTCTTGTCTTTAGGGCTTTCTCAATTTCATGGCTTCAGTGACCTCTGTCCTTGATGGTGATAAAGATGCTTGCTTCACATCATTATTCAGTGGGTTATGTCAAGTCATATAGGTAAGGCATTTGAAGTAAGGTGCACTCCAAAGTTTACACGCAATCCATTTTACTGGAATTACCTCACAAGCACAGAAGGAATCAGTGGGCATGGTAAGCAAAAATAGCAGAGATCCTTAAAGAATTATCTCCCAATAGGACCCAGCAATATCAAGAAACTTTATTTATTTGACATTCATTGTTGACAAGGTCAATACCGTTTCAAGTCTGAAATTGCAAACTTAAATGAGTTACTCAACATTCAAAAAAAAAAAAAAAAAAGCAAGCCGTAAAAAATATAGACAGAATGTAGACAGAATGTTCCAGGCCACATATCTAACAAATGGCGCAGCCCAATTTTGAACCCAGGCATTTGGACTGCAGCTTCATTAGCCTTAATAGCAATCCTCAGTCTGCTCATCCGGCAAGCAGTGTGGCAGACTAGCAAATGTAAAGCTGCTTACAATCTCTTGCTGCATTTTTCCCTTCTTTTTTATTTAACTGTTCTTGAAAAAGAAATCAAAAATATATACCTTCTGAATCAGCCTCATTTAAATTTCTGATTTAATTAACTTTATGCTTTAATGTTGGAAATAATATAAAAACAAGAAAGTCTTTTTTTTAATCTTGAAAGAAAATCGCTGGCTGTTTTGAGTTATATTTGGCTGGTATATATAGATATATGTTTGGAAAGAAGACATTGTTTAAAAGGAATTTTTCAGGTTCTGTACAAGTTGGATTTTCTGAATAACATACAACAAAATATTTTGTCTTTAAACTCTTCAAGATAGAACAGAACGCACTTATTTGAATCAAGATTTCAAAGAAATACCTTTTCTGTAACAAATGTGGAATACAGCAGCAAAACCAATTAACACTCAGTCATATTTCTTTTGACTCACTGGTATAATATAGAGGAAGGAGGAGGAAATATACCAAGAAAGGTTTTCAATCTCAACCAAATTTCTGTGGCCCCCACACACTTCCTAAGCTCCGTTCCTAGCCAAGCAAATGATCTAATATTAATACCTGTCATAGAGAAAGGCAATCTTGTCTTTTAACGATGCCCTTTCTAGCTCTAGAGTTCAATTCTTCCTTCACACATTAAAACAGTGTCAAAAAATTATAATGACTAACGCAAGGTTGAATTTTAGCACTCTTTGTTAAATCCAAGTTTCTGAAGCACGTAGTTTCATTCTCATTTTAAGAGCAGCTCCCTTTCAGTCACAGAGGGACAAAAACTATCCAGGTTTTAGTAGCTTAAAAATTAACGTTATCTGATATCCTCGCTGGGAACATACATTCAATTTCTAAAATAATATTCTTAATATATTACATCGGTTTCTTATTTAAAAAATTCACCCATGTCATTTGAGTCAAATCATGTTTTATAAAATTAACTCTGCCAAATAAAAGTCCATCTCATCAGACTGGCTGCTGAAGAGAGAAAAGTGAAGACATGACCTCGAGGACTAGTATCCCCTACTTTGGGGACCCCACAGAAGAGTGAAAGTGTGAGGCCTGGTTAAGACCTAAGGTAGATGGGTAAAATGTGTTTTTAGATTCTGTAAGCCAGACTGCTTAATTCAGCATGGGGGGCTTCGTGTTTTCTTTTCTACCTCTGTGCTAGAATTAATTTTCAGGGACATTTTCATTGAATTAGAGACATAAATAGATGGAATGAGATTTAGAAATTATCTTACCTGTCCTAAATTCCAGTTCTTTTAATTTTACAGTTGTGATTGAGTTGATAAAGTAAAACTTGAAATTAGTTTGGAATGAAATTCGAATTGAGGTTTCCTATCAGTCCCCAGGGCACAATTAATATAGTCTTGTCTATCTGACACACATTGTATTTAGAGAGTTTAGCTTGACTGGTTGCACTTAATTTTCTTAGATGGCTTAACAAAATGAAAGTTACATCTGTAGAAATAATAACGCCGAGAGAATGAAATTTAACTTTCTTAAAGAGTAGACTCAGCCACATGAACATCACTGCTCTGAGTCAATTAGTCCCAGTAAGCATGTCTTCAAAAATGATACATACTGTATTCATAATGCTTAGCAAAGTGGGGATTGGACTCTGTGAGGTTGGAGAAGTGCAGAACCAGTTTCTATGTTTTCGAGTTGGAGGCCCATGGTGGGTGGCTAGGATTGACATTTGATGTGTATAACTTAACCCTTATTTTGTTTATAGAAACTTCCTGCTGTGTTGTAATACCATATATCTGAATTTTGCCGTTAACTGAATCAGACCAAGATGAACTGAAAAGTCAAATGTTTCCAAAATGAGAAAAAGTACGCTTCTTGTAGAAATACAAATTTAGCACGATTAATATTCAAAATGTATCTCTATAACTATTACAATTACAAAGCAAGTGTTGTAAAAATATCATGCTGATAAAATGAAAATGATTGTAACAAAATTATTAAATTATAAGTCAATTTTAGCTTTTCAAGAAAATGTATTTTATCACGTACATAAAACCAGTGATGTCATCGTGAATGCACTAAAGTATCAGTGTGTATTTTGTGTTCATAAACACTGAGCAATTGAAAGTTTTTAATTTCCTCATCTTTGTCAGGAATCATCATTGTCCCTCATTTATAGTCTTTCTGGCAAGCCCACACAGAAGATTATTAGTAGGAAAATTACAGAAGAGAAGAAGATTCAGAATGAAAGGCTGATAGAAAAGGCATTTATTGACTAAAAATTGAATTCTTTAATGTTAGTATCACCCATAATATGAGTCTTATTTTAAATAAATATTCCTTGTAAATATTGAATATTTAATTCTTCTCTTCATTATCGAGGAAATGACATCAGTTATTTAACTACATAAGGTTCTTCACTGTGGAAGAATATATAAAATATATAAAACAATATGGTACATGCATAAAATAATGAGCCAGACATTTATGTACAAAAATAGAAAAGTCCACCTATATTTTAAAACTGTGCAGTGGATATCCATAATAATGCTTGGTTTCTATCCATGACGCCGGGCTTTGCATGTTCCCACAGCTGTAGCACTATTAAAAAATTCTCATAATAAGACCTCTGCAGATCTCTCTCCCCCATTGATTCACAGTGTGACAGCTTGTGGAGTTAAATATATCTCCAATGTCTTCTTGCTACAGGGAACTCTCACAGTGAGGGAGACATCCTGGGATTCTCCTCTATGTAAGTATATAAAGTACCCGCTACTGGAAAATGTTGTAAGGATTCTGAATACTGAGCATACCATATTTGGATCCTTTGCTAGCAGGGAGGTGGGGAAACTTTCACACGACCTGCTGAGTCTGCTTGGAGTATTCTAAAGCTCTCATTTGAAGACAGGGCTCAGTTGTTTGAAGGGTGAAATAATACAAGGATCTCAAACTGACCCGTATAGTAGTTTCTGTCATATACCACAGTACCTATAATTTAATTCTGTATATTTGTACATAGGAACTTAAATTTTGTGGCATATTACTGTGAGTCCTCTTTTAAAGACCTGAGATTCATCTCTTGCCCTGGCAAGCACTAAACTCTCATTTTCATATGGGTAGAGTAGTTCTTATTTAAAATGCTTGAAACATGAAGAGTTTCACATTTTGGAGGTTTTTGCATTTTGAAACATTTACATATGCATAATGAGATATCTTGGGGATGGGACTCAAAATTCACTTATGCTTGCTTTGTACTTTCTAGTGTACTTTATGTAATATTTTCAGGTCCCTAAAATTTGACTGTGTGCCATTACATGTTGGTTGTGGAAGTTTATATTTCCAGCGTCATGTCCACACTTAACAAATTTCAGATTTTAAAGCATTGTAGTTTTCAGATTTTCAGAGTAGGATTGTTAAATTTTCAAGTGATCAAGGACCCCAGCCCCTGTATCCAGTTACTAAATGAATGTGTTAAGAAGTCATTGAATTCTGAAACTTGATTTCACAGCACATACATCCTGATGTAACAAAAGTAAAAGAAAACTATTAGGTCAATCCCCAGAACAATAAAGATTCATCTTCTTCAATCAGAGATTAAAACTGAATGCATGCAGATGAATAACTGAATGGGTTTCCAGTGCCTGGAAACAGAAATACTTTGACTTTATGGGCAAAGAGAAACATTCACATTTTTACTCTTGAAAATTAACCAGACATTCGAGAAACAAACAAGTATCATTGATAAGTATTAGGAAAGATATTTCTAAACAATGTTACTGAATTATACATCAGAATAACTCCTTCCATTGAGTTCTACCGTACAATGTAATCTTTTTTCTTCTCATAATTGTTTAATGATTCTAGCACATCCAATGCTAATAATGAAGCTAGTTGGTCTAGAATTCACTTAACACAGTGTTTTAAAAAGTAAAGTTTTGAATTTATGAGCACATATGCATTAATCTAAAAATAGCTTTGTTAGATATCTCTGCACATGTCGTGGAGCTTTACGAATTCGGATCTTAAATGACTCCCTTGCTGAGCACAAAAGGGGCCCCAGTTTCATGACCCACAACCACACCCCTGGCAGAGAGTCTATGAGTAACAGGTGATAATAATATAAACCACAATTTTTACTTCTTTTCTTTCATTATCATCTCTCACTGCTAAATACAAAATGCTAGATTCTGTTAAGCCTGCTACCGAAGCTTTTATCTCTGATCTCTTTCTCACAATAGCAGATACTGCTGTGATATTCTATGGAGTCTTTATGCGGTTGTCTACACTGAAAAGCAATGTACATCATTTTACTAGCGATGGATCAAGCACCATGTAGTAGAAATTAATCAGTTATCAACAAATGCATGAAGCACATCAAAGTTGTAGGACTTTTCCTGTTGTTAACTGCAATATCCAACTTAAAGGACACCTACTCATCAAGAAAAAGTGAGAGACAATGCTGGTTTTGCTATTTAAAATTTGCAAGAGGTTATGTACTATCACTGTATATTATTCTCAGTAGAGAATTCAGAAAAAATGCTTAGTTCATGAATTTATAGATGTCTGAATGTCATTGTTATGTTGCTTTGTAATGTTAAAAGTAGAGTTTTATTGCACTTTTAACCTTTCTAAATGTGTTAAAAATTTTTTACTTGTTTAGAGCCTCTCTAGGGAATTGGAAGAGATGGTTATTTCTAATTTAAAAAAGCAAATACTTGTTTCCAGAGAGCTTATATATTTAAATGTAGGTTGAACACAGTTTTTTTATTCTCTGTACATACTTCCAGAATTTACATGGAACCCAAAACTAATTTTATAACCTTGTCTTCTAGGAGCCAGTGTGTTTATTTTATGTTCTACAATACTACACTAAGCGAAAGGTAATGTAATGTAATCTCTGAATAAACTACAGATATCTCCCTTATTTTGAAGAACAAAGTTTATGCACTTGTATAATGAACTTTAGTTCATCATAATTACTCACAGGATAAAAGCATTTCATATTATTAATTACCAGGAAACAACTGTTAAATATATATTCCAATTTATTGTTATTTTTATACTTACAAGTATAATATATATCTAATAATAAATCTAGTAATAAATATATATCTAAAATTCCTCTGAACTGCAAAACATTTAATATTACAAATAAAATCTTCTAAATTCACAGATGGCTAATTACATTTCTGAAGTAGAGACATTTGTGTAATGAAATATGTTTATCTTCAGAATTTCTTTCAAGTTGAAACGTGATTATTACAGGTTAATAATCAACACTATAATCCATGTTAATATACTGTCTTGCATATTGATGTGTGCTGCGTTTGGATATCCATGTTTCCCTGTTATAAACCAGTTTAAGTATCGTATCTCACTTATTAATAATAATCATACAGCTACTGAAAATGAAAATTACATGAACCATTTAGGAATGGTCTTTTTATGTCAACACTTTATATGCCTGGACTTATTTAATCCCCAAAGCAACAACATAGAGCATAATTTATTTACCTCTCCTGGAAACAAATGAAGAAATTTTATTAAAAAGCCATTAGATAAAAACTTCCTGTTACAAAGTCAGTTGATAGAAAGACAGGATTACAAAACTTAGGTTTATTTGGTGAGATAGCAACTTCTTTCAAAAACATGATATTCTGCGACCACACTTTCAGTTTATTTAATAATATAGCTTCTTAGAATTAAACTATTAATATTTACATGTTTCAATTAATATGGTTATACGTTTCTCCTCTGATGTCTTGAGAGAAGTGTACACATTTTAATAATGGTGTTATGCTGAATAATGTAGCAAGAGCTGAGCACTACAAATTCCACTAAACTGCCTTAATGGTACAAAACTTGACATAGTTTTAAAAATTATTTAATTCACTTGGCTTTCCCAGTAATCTTGGGGAAGAAGGCAAATATTTAGTTGTTGTATTAAACAAATAATAATAGACAGATGAGAGAGCAAGACACCTTTCTCAGAGAATAAGCATAGCAAAATTCACAGCAGATCACTTTTTAATAGCCATCACCTTTAAAGAGAAAATTATTTTGCTATAATAAAATTGAGTGAATAATATTAAAACAGGCTCAAACAATTAAAACAGGGTAAATTATCCTAAATTAAACCATGTGTATAACACAGCTACCATTTTTTAAATTAAAAATAAATTTTATAATGTAAATGGACAAAAGTGAAGAATCATAATATTAAATACACTAGCATATTTCTAATTAAGGACAAATACAATTTTCTTTGTGCTTTTTGCTACGATAAATACTGGTCATCAAATAATACCACTTAGTCAAGTAGAATGAGAGAATTGAAGCATTTCCTGTTGTTACTCTATGCTCTCAGTCCCGTGTGTTAGGGTTTATATATAGTTGTCCCTGCAAGCCACCTGTGCGCATAGGTGGGACTTTCGGAGGCGACTGAATCATGGGTGTGTGTGATACTCATCGCTGTAATAGTCTGCCGATGGCTCGATGGCTGGGTGTGATGATGAGGGGATGGGAAGAGATGGGTTACTGTGGGCACGGCCCGGAAGGTTATCTATCACTCCTCCTCGAGCCTTCTCTGCTTCCTCCCTGCCATGCCACAAACTATTTCTCCCCTGTGATGCCTCTCTGCTGCGACACTCCGCCTTGGAACTCTAGTTGTATACATGAAAACCTTTACACACTGTGAACCAAAATTAACCTCGCCTCCTTTAACTTGTGGATGTCAGGTAGTTTGTCCTAACAACAAGAAAGTGGCTAAGGTGCTATGTTTATTTCAAATCTACCGAAGTACCACAGAGCATGGAGACCTAATGTGTGGTCAAAATTATTAAAGAAATGAACATTAGTAATTTGAAGTTTACGTACTGTCGTGCTTTTCACAAAATACCTGACACCCAAAGTTAAAGGAGGAAAGGAGTATTGTAGCTTGAAGTTTGTAGAGGTTTCAGTTCATAGTTGGCCAGCTCCAAAGCAGGGTGGCAGGACAGAGGGACATCGCAGAGGAGAAACAGTTCATGGGCAGAAGGCAGCAAAGCAGCAAGCAGCAGCAAGTGACCAGCAGCGCCGACAACAGCCCTCTTTCTGTCCCTTATGTTCTCTCCGGACTACACACCCTTACGGCAGGTAGCAGTCACTCCCAGGGTGGGCCTTCCCGTGACTCCTAGCATCGACCCATGAATCGACCTCAGCATCACATATTCTAGATCCAGCCACCCTGTAAAAGCTCCACCTATGACCGACCGCATTAAGCTTTCGGGGGGACACCTAGATGCAAGCCATTAATATATATGTATATGAATATAGTATAAAACTCAACAGTAACTCCAGAAAATGCAGAGAAGTCATATCTTACAAAAACTGCCCCACAGAGGAGAAATCTATCATCAAAGTAGTTCAGAATTTCTGGCACAATGCAAAAACCAAAGCAGATAGATCTTTCATTGGCTTTTCAGCTGTGTTGAAGCTCTTAATACACCTAGCTCCTACTTCATGCCTCTGTCAGAGGAGATGAATTTTATTGTCCTGCCCTTAAAGGCAAGGGCCTGAGCTTAATGGAATTATTCAAAGTATTTAGTAAATGTCTACTATGTATCAGGTAAAAAAAACATGAAGTCTGTAGACATGGTGGTAGAGAGATGCAGAATTTTTTTAAAAACGTCTATTAGTACATGTTTGGAATGCATAACTCCTTCTATGAAGTTGGTACATGTACATAACATATCTTAATTCCCTACAGGATGGAGAGAGGAGAAGAAGGGACATACATAATTTCTGAGAGTGGCTTTTAAAGATGTGCTTATAATTTAGGCCTGAATAGTGGAAATTTGTGGTTCCTGGAACAAAAGTAGAGTAGAAAGTCATGGAGAGGCAGAGTAAGTCACAGGTGCAAAAGAGCTCTGGGCCAGGAGTAGCTGGAAATAGAAGAAATCAGGTCATGACAAGGAATTTGCCTGTCATTTTATAGTGTCATGGGAAACTACAGAAGGGCTTGTTATTTAGCTAGAGAATGAATGTAATATTATTTAAATTTCTAGCTTATTTAAGAAGACAACTTGTGGATCAAGAGAAACAGTACTTGGGGAGCCAATCTTTAGATTTCTCACTAATGTGTAATGTGTGGCATAGAATTAAGAAATAATTAAATAGGGCAATACAGCAGATTTCTAAATGTCTAGGAAAAATTAAAATATGTGTGACATCTCATGATTTTTAGACTTTTAGAAGCAGCAAATGTCCTACAAAAAATATTCTATACTTTACTACACCTCTTTTTATATTGTTTTCTGAAATGATATTTTGTGTTAATCTGAGAGAACTACTAACTGTTCTCAATGTTTTCTGACATAATGAAACTTCTTCCTCATTTCAAGTGGATTTTTAAACAAGAGCAAATATTCTGCTTGCTTTGGCAGTACACATATTAAAGGGAAATGCCAAATATTAATAATAAGAACTGTAACTAAGATATACTGTATGAATAACAGTGATCTGATTTAAAGTTTTCCTTTTCAATAAAATAATTTCAGAGTGGAAATAATGTTAGATTGTACATGTTTCTTGTATATTTTATATTAATTGATGGTTAATTTGACTTCTGTATTTCATAGATTTAGACTAAATACTACAAAAAGGTAATAAATTCTGCTAGTCCATGTAGTTTTGATATAACAAGATACCTGAGGCTGAGTACTTTATAAATCAAAGAATTTGGTTAACATTTTTCATATATAAGAAATGGACTTGGGAAAAATATATACACTAAGCTCAGGATATAGTGTTATTAGTGGGGGTAAATTAAATCTCTCAATTTTCTTAATCATCAAGTACTGGATTTTCTTTTCTTTTCTTTTTTGGAGTACGGAGACTTGAAACCAGAGCCATCACACCAAGTTCAAGTTACATCCCCAGTTCTTGTTCATTTTTTTTTCTTTTGTTAATAAGGACTCACTGAGTAACTAAGTAACACAGGCTGGACTTGGATTTGAGATCCTCCTGCCTCTGCCTTCCAGAGTCCTGGGATTGCAAATGTGTACCATAATTCCTGGCTAAATATTTTATTTTCATAGTTACTTATTATGTAAGAAGATAAGTAATAAAAAAAGAAGATACATAAAATTAACATTTTGAAAATGTATATGCTAATTTGGCTTTCCTTTCATCAATAGGATGAAGAGAAAGAAAGATAATAATAGATGAGATTGAGGTTTTTCCTTGAAATTTCTAAACCCTTACTTTTACTTTCACATAAAATACAACCAGAAGAAGATTTTAAAATGTACATAATATTATTCTAGAATATAATAAATTTTGTTCAAAGATTTTATAATGTGAGCCTGTTATAAATCATTGTAAATAACACTGGCAGGACTATTTTAGAATGTCAAGCTTCCTAGCAAGATACTATGGAACAAAATTTATCTGTTTGTTTTCAAAAGAGAAGCAACTTCTATGACACAAAAAGGAATTGATCAGCGTTACATAAATCAACATATTAGTCCATAGAGTTGAATTTCACATTAAAGGAAAAATGAATATCTTGAATAGTGCCTGTACCACCCCAGAGATAATTCCCATATTTATGACTCACTGTTTGGAAACTGAGCCCACTTCAGACATCTCTCCATTCATTTATTCAATATGTTTTTATTCTACAGTGTTAAAATTCCTCCATGGAAGAATAAAGAAGAAAATAAAATATAATTTGCTCATGTTCTCTCTGGTTGATTTCTATATAACTTTACAGTACTTATCTCTCAAACAGTAGTAAGTAGGATGTGGTTATGAGGACATGGTACTTTAAATTGATATTTAGAAAAAAAATTATATAAACATTTTTAATTTATTGTTAGGTCCAGAAAAAAAAAATTGTCAGTCTTGCTTTTGGAAGGAAATTCCGTTTCACTAGGAAGATAGTAGATAAAAGGCAATCAATTAAGGATCAGAGAATCATTTTTACGGTTTGTGTCTAGATGTCCCGCCAAAGTCTCAAGCAGCCATGGGGGTGCTTTTCAGTGGTGACTAGATCTAGAGTATGTGACATTGGGATTGATTAATGGTGCAATGCTAGGATTAAGGGTGCTAGGATTAAGGGTGTGAGCACTACCTACCCCAAGGGCAGGTAGCATAGATAAGATATAAGGGACAGGAAGAAGCTTGTTACTTGTGGCTTGCTTTGCTTTGCTGTCTTCTGCCTGCAATGGACTGTTTCTCCCCTGCGATGCCCCTTTGCCCTGCCACCCTGCCTTGGGGCCAGCCAACTATGACCCAAAACCTCTGCAAACTCTCAGCTACATGAATCTTTCCTCCTTTAACTTTGGGTGTTGTGTATTTTGTCTCAGCAACAATAAAAGTAACTAAGACAATCATCTAACTGCAAAGTTGTGAAATCATTAAAAAAAAAAGTTTATTTTCTTACTTGAAATTTGGAAACAAGGAATATAGGTTCAGGTGTGATAAAAGAAAATAATTAGAGCTGTAAAAATTTAAAATTATTCAGTATATATGGAGTCTTCAGCAGGAACTAATATTACCAAGTAAGACTATACATCCAGGCAGCCACATTTCATTCTACAAGCAGGCCACAAACATGTAGTTTGTACATGATAGGCGTAATATGGTTTTATTTCTGTATTTGAAATAGCACCAAATAACATCGACTCAAAGCCAAGTATACAAGACTTGACAGAGAAGATGATAAAATCCATGATTGATGGATTTACTGCCTTTCTAAGTATCTGTTGGCTCAGAGTATGTGTGCTTAGAGCAACAAGATGTGAAGATACAGTAGTAAGTCGAATGTGGCTCATGTCCACATGCAGGTTCAAAGTGACCTTTAGAAATAATTCTAGTGGCATTTAGAATTTATTATGACTGGTCAGCAAAAATATGCCCATGTTGCTTTTTAGAGCAAATGCCATTTTGTTAGCAAGTAATATAGTTAAGATGAGAATTTAACAGGAATCAGGAATACATCATTGGAAACAAAGTAGAATACAACAGCAGAAAAGAATGCGCCAAGCCCAGCACAGGTGGAGGTGACAGGCACTTAACTGACCAAGCCGCTGGAAGACACGTGAGAAAGGGTCAGTGTAGAGTGAGTGGGGCCCTAAGGCCTGGGAGGGTGTAAGACATCAGAGGAAGATCTTGTAGGTCCTAGTAAATAGCTTGTCTTTTATTTTCATGTGAATGGGGAGCCATCAGATCTTTTTAAACAGGTTTCAAGAACATCAGATTTGAATTTTAGAAAACGTCATCCTGAATGTAGTTCTAGTATAGGAAACAGGTTTGTGTTAGAGGTCTAAATTTTAATATATCAGTTAGGTAGGTGGCTTTTTTTTTTTTTTTTTTTTTTTTTTTTTTTTTTTTTTTTTTTTTTTTTTTTTTTTTTTTTTTGGTGCTGGGAATCGAACTCAGGGCCTTGTGCTTCCAAGACAAGCGCTCTAACCACTGAGCTAAATCCTCAGCCCCATGTGGCTTTTTTAACATTCCAAGAAGATCAGGGCTGGAGATTTAGCTTAGTGGTTAGAGCGCCTGTCTTGCAATCAAAAGGCCCCGAGTTTGATCCCCAGCACCAAAAAAAAGAAAAAAAAAAAAAGACCTCTGATAGCTTGTATAAACTAATTTTAATGGAAAATAAAATGATAGGTGGTAAGATTTAAAGTGATAAAATTTTCAGCTCTGGAAACTGAATTGGACAAGTGGGATTAAGAAAACATAGGTGCCAAGGAGGGCTCTAGATTTCTAGCTTTGCAATACCCTGCATGGCCTTCCTTTTAGAAATAAGGCATACTGAGAAATTCAGTTTTACATATGACAAAAGCGCACTTCAAAAGTTTTAAGTGTAAAATATGTAGATAAGAGTATACATGATTAGATAGAGGTGGCATCCATTTCTTTTTTCTTCTCCATCCTTTTTCTCTGAAAATGTTTTCTTTATTTTTACTTCCTATCTCTTTTCTCCATTCTTCCTTAACCCTTTTTCCTTATAAAATGAGAAAAAAAGAGAAGGTTATTACCAACCTCACACTTCATAATTATGTTATGAGATGTAGCAAGTGGTACCAATGAATATTTGACTCTGAAGTGCTTTAAAAAGTTTTTAAAAAATAATAATGAACTCAAATGGCCTCTAGTACAGAACAGATCCTAAAAAGTCTAAAACAATTCTTTCTACACAGTGGGAGAAGAGTTACAGTTAAACTAGGTAAAATGGGATTTGCCAATATCCATTTTTTTTGTGTTTTTTTTTCTCATCCCCTTGTTCAACTCAAGTAGGCATCAAAATTTTATGACTACTTCCCCTAAGATATGGAGAATAATTCACTACTCTCAAATAAGAGTGAGGAGTTGGGGATTTAGCTCAAATAGTAGGCCCTGAGTTTGATCCCCAGCAACAGCCTCCCCAAAAAAGCTGGACCATAGTGAATTGCTCAGTAGCATGCAATAGAAATGAGTCTGTGTACCATCTGAGATCAAAGTGGGTTCTCCAGGTTCTGCTTCCATTGAAACATGTTTTCCTAGAAAGCAGCATCCCCTTTCTGATGAATCCGGGGGGGGGGGGACTCTAGAAAGAACTAAATCGAGAGGAAATGAAGTTCCTGCCCAACAGTGCAGTGGATCTACCAGAAACTATGATACCAATTAACCTTCACATGGCTGACTAATTTTGCATATGAATCCTCCACCTCAGCTCATGCTGCATATAGGAAAACTAGCAAAATATCACAGCCTTGTTTGAAGTCTCAAATCAAAAAAAGTGAGTACAATGAAAATACTGTTAACCACCAATTTGGAAGTGGTTTGTTGTAAGCAATAGCTAATAAGAATATCTCCTCTGCAGTCTGCTGTGTATTTGTGACTAAATTCTGGCCAGGGGTATTGATGTGCTACTTCCAAGGCAATAGTATAAAAATTTAACTCACTTTTCTATTTCTGTTCTTTTAATAGAGAGGAATTTGTAGTAACAAAGTTTTTAAAAGCCTGAATTTTACATAACTACTTCAAGCTCAACTCCCTCTATTAAGTAACACACATTTCACTTTGATATGACTACACAGATTTTTAAGTTTTTAATACTACTAAAAATGTGTAAATATCTTGTTTTAAACATAATCCTGTCTAAATAGTGTAAGAAATATATTTTAATTTAAGCTATGCCATGCTAAACAAGGAGGGAAGGAAGGAGGGAAGGAAGGAGGGAAGGAAGGAAGGAAGGAAGGAAGGAAGGAAGGAAGGAAGGAAGGAAAGAAGGAAGGGAGGGAGGGAAGCCGGTGGGAGGACGATTGGCTTAATATTTGCTGGTGAACAGAAAAGAAATGGATACCAAAAGATTTTTATTTTTATTACAGGATGAAATATTTAGTAAAGCTGTTCCCTAACTTCTAGGGGATTGAAAAAGTCCAACAACAATGAGAATTGACTATTATTAGCCATATGAAATATGATACATAAGAAAGAAGGTAATTTAGATCTAAATTGTCTACCTTGCAAATAAAAAAATATGGCAAGTGTAAATGTCCTCAACTGTAAACCTGTGATGTTTTGAAATAAAACCTTCTAGGGGCAGCCCCTCCACTTCCTTCCTGCCAAACTCTACCTTTCCCACATCATAAAATGTGACTGGAAGAGAGCATTCTGTCTCTGATCTGTTGAGAAGAGAACAAAGTAAAAGGACTGATACAAATCCTGAGATAGATCATCTCTTCCCTGCTACAATTTTTCCTGTCACTCTTCAAAATCCTTCTCTTTTCTATAAACACGTACTTAAACTTCATCTGCAGAATATATCATTAACTGAAGTAGTACTGCAACTGTTTATTTATACTAGAATTTAAACAACTTTTTAAAAATATTCTGAAATATAGAATTTTAAAACAATAAAACTAGAAGAATGTTTATCAGTCAAGAGACTGAATATATTATAGAACTATCTTTTGAGTAGAAAGAATTCCATTTTTAAAACTATTTATTAAGCATTTTCTCACTTTCTCTGTCTTTCTGTCCTCTCCCCCTCTCTCCTGAACTACCTTTTACTGTCCGCAGAAATACAGAAGGGTAAAACGATTAAGCTGGTCAATCCAGAATACTTCTGAACATTCATGTCCTTGAATTTAGTGATTAGTCAAAGTCTACATGAACACATGACCCAAACAGAATTACTACTTTTTTGTTTCGTTGTGTTGTGTCTTGTGTTTTGTTTTGTTTTGTTTTGTTTTCTTTTTGAGGCAGGTCTTGCTGTGCAGTTCAGGCTGGGCGTGAACTCACCATGTAGCCCAGATAGGCCTTCACCCCACAGCGATCCTCCTGCCTCAGGCTCCCAAGTGCTGGGATGACAGGCGTGTGCCCACACACCCAGCCCTAAGCATTTTACAAATATTTTGTATGAATTTTGGAAAATTATTGGCGCTTATAAACTTAGAACTATTAGTAGGCACCTTTCTCATTGGTGGGAACACACTGAGAATCAAAGTAGCAAACAAGAAAGAACAAACTGAAAGATGAATGGACGTCTAGTTTAAATGACAATATTCTAAAACACTGTGAATATCTATATCCCAAAAATCTGTTTTAGGACTTACGAGCAGGTTCCATTGATAATAGGAAATTTACTCCTTTTGTCTTTTCATATATTTGTTTAAACTGGAGCCCTTTAATTCATTTGGTCTATAAAGGAGTAATACTAATCCATCATTATTGCTGCAGTTTTATTTTTACCTGCAGATTCTACGGCATGAGAATACCTGGGTAATTTCTGAGACAGAGAAGCCCACGTACACATGAAGTTCCCAATATTTTTGGCAAAATTTGGTAGAAAAATCAGAAGGGCATACAACATTAGAAAATCTGTGAAAAGTTATTTTTAAGATAGCAATGGATTCCTTTGGATTTTTTTCCTTTTTAAATTTCATTACCTTTTTTCCCTTTCTTGTTCTGGGGATCAAAACCTAGAGCCTCACACGTTAGGTAGATGCTCTACGACAGACTTATATTAACAATATGTTTTTAAATACTTTAGAGGCTCTAAAAGTTTCTATAATATGTATGAGTTATAATATACATGAATTTGTTGCAAAAGTAGTTTTAATTGAATCCACATATGAATAGAATTGGCAATACCTAGATTTAGGTGTGTGTTCATCATGCTATAAATTTTGCAAATTTCTAACTTTCACAAATTAGTTCAATTCATTTCATTTACACTGTCGCCCCAGTCCATTTTTCAGGGAGAGAAATGTAATATGGGTATTAAAGATAAGGGTAGAAAGTACAGCCAAATATGTTTTTATGGTGATGTCTTTAGAAGGCCATCACGTTCTCCTAAATTTCTCTACAGTAGTGTCAAAAGCAAAAATAAGTGTGAGACAAAGTTAACCAACCCAGTCATTCATTCATATTAGAAGTGAGTGGAGAGAGATGGTATCTTGAATAGTTACTAAGAATAGCATTTTTCTGATGATACAGTATTTGAGCCAAGACTTGAATGTTGTAAAGGAATGAAGTTAATGTTAAGAAGGAGCTAGTCATGCCGATTTAAAAATTCAGGCAAAGGCATCTAAAGCTAATATAAACCTCCTCCATCAAGAAAAGAATTTTGAATTGGTGAAGAAAATTTTACTGCCATTTTTGCATACTTAGTGGAGGAAGGAAACAAAAACCTGCAATAAATTGCCAATGAAGTGGAAAGTTGACAGAACTCGATCTGGCAATGAATTGTAGACTATTAGAGAGTATGTATATTTTACTGTAAGTATAATGGGCAGCCACTGGAATCTCCTAAGGAGAGAGGCATTGTGTTCCTTCTTTTGTTTTGAATACAGGTATGACCAGTGTGTAAAGGAAATATAAAATGATGCGATGGAAGCATGAAGGAAGGGGACCAACTTAGGGTTTATTGTCAGGAAACGGGCCAGAGAGGTTAGAACATGTTGAAGATGGTTGATGAGATCGTATTGATATACACTTTGAGAATACTGCAAAACAAAATTTTGCCTATAAATACTGTGGGGCATAATGTGGGAGAGAAATCAACGATGTCTTCAATATGTTTTCTATTAGCAGTTCTGGGGTTGTGACTTACCGAGGTGAGGAACGCCAATAGAGAAGAAAGTTTTGTACAGCTGTGCTGATGAGTTTTGCTTTTCACATGTTGACTTCGAGAAGATTTATATGTCCAAATATTATATTTACAAGCAGTCAGATGCTAGGTGAGATCACAGGAGAAAGGATAAAGATAGGAAAATTGGGACTGCTCAGAATATGAATTATGTTTAAGTTATCGAATTACACATATTTAGAAAAAAATAAGAATATTAAGAATCAAGCTGATATATGGATTATGTTGTGGAAAAAGGTTAAAAGATTATGTTTGAGAATATGGAGGTAAGCACCATCCTTGAATAATGAACCTTTTTATCATACACAGTGGCAGAAAGACCTTTTACATTTGAGAGGCTATCATTGATGCAGCGATTGCTAGAGCTTCACAAACACTGAAAATCACGACATTCAAAATATTTTAAGGTGAACAAAAATATCTTGCATTGTAGTTAAATCTTTTCATACATAATCTGTATACTCTCATTTATTAATGTTTGTAGGGAGATCTACTACGGGCTAATTAAGTGTTGGGTATAAAATTTAAAAATTAGCAAGTGTATGAAAGTCCTTAATATACTTATTGTATCTATACCCTCTTAAGAGTAATAAACTGTTTTGATTTAGGAAAATATTTTAAATAGAAAGGGCTAATGATAACCATATATCTTTTATGTGACTATCTTGGAGATATACGGGAAAGTGAAAATAATTGGGTTTTACTTTTTGGACTCAGAGGTCAACTATCATCTTTAAAATATGTAAAATTTCAGATGAAAGGCTTTCTGATATTTGTATCTAAATGAGGTCAGGCATTAGGGAAATGACTACATTTTATTGCTGACAGTGACTGAAATAATGTTATATAATTTTCTTTTTCAATTCACCTAAATTGGTCATCCAAAGTTCTAAGTGAATATGCACATTTTATTTCTGCTCATGGGGTTAGAGCACGGAGCTCCGCCGTGATCGGCTTTGGGATCCACGGCGGGAGCTGGCGAAGCTCTCTTCCGGGTGTGAGTTGAGGGGTCAGGGAGTCCTGTCCCGAGCTGTCCCTTCGCCACTTTCCCTCGGCGTTGTTTCCCTGCTCTGCGTCCTGGCTGCCGTTAACTCGCCATCTTTGTTATGCCTTCAGTTGTGCTGTTCCTGCCCTGGACCGAGCTCGCTACGAACTGATTCCCCTGAAATCAGAAGCCAAACTGAATCGCTCCTCCTTAAATTCCAGGTGTGGTCATCGTGTCTCAGCTGCGGGAAAGTTTGCTAACCGGCACTTAGTTTGTTTTCCCTGAAACACACTTCCTCGCCTCTGAAAATTCAATGTTATTTTGCAACTATTTTTTAAAGCTTTATTTTGTATAAACCAGTGAGAAAGAAGAGCATGTTGGCTGTTAAATGACTCCAGTTGATTTGTAATTCTGGAAAAAAATGAATGCACTGACTTTCAGGATTACTGTTTCTCATATTAAGTTTTGATGGATGAGATACAGTGTAAGCTTTTCAAAGCACATGTGCCAGTCAAACTCATTTCCTGACCTACAACATTTGTCAAGGCCAAGACTGCCAATCAAATCAAACTTCCGCAAAGAGTGTTGTCTCTTTCCTGTGTCATAATTACTAAGGCAGCTCTACACAGATTCTTTAGTTTTATATTTCGCTGTTAAACTCAGTAACTTTAATAGGCACTTGAACACTATCATCAAATGTAAAATTATATTTTTCTATAGAAAATCTCAAATAGCTAAACTTTTCATTTCCTATCAAATACCATTCTAACTACTGTAAGAAATGCAGGACAATAATTAAATTCTGTCATACTCAGGCACTTAGGGGGAAGGATACCACAGGCGGAAATGTCGCGGTTGACCTCTAGTCCACTATTTCTCAAATTCTACTCTCATATTAGCAGGGTTTTTTTGGTTTTGTTACTAAAAGGAGTAAATATTCAGAGTTTATGGACAATTAATTTTTCAGAAGATTCATTTACTATTACTTTAACCTTTATCAGGCAATAAGCCGATGTCATGTTTTTGTGACAAGAAGAAAGTGACTGGTCATTGTTATGGATTACTTAATAATCATTGAGAAGTAGAAAACAAATACAATGATAGAAAGAATAATTTGTGTCTACACAGAGCAAATAAATGTTGTTTGAAGTATTATTATGTATCTCTTGCAAAGTACATTAATCATAGTTTGCTTTTGTTCATTTGTAAAAGAGTCTCCAACTTGATATAAAAAATAAAGTGTGGCTAGTGGTGCTTTGGAGCCAAGAAGAATTAATATTTTATTCTTGCTCCTTTATGAGAAACGAAAATAATTAAACAACATTTCCTATGCAAAATTACAATAATTTTCTATGATATGAATCATATCAGATTGCAGTGATATTACTACATTAAATGGATGTCCAAAAAGTCAAATAAAAATACACAGTATTTTATCAAAAGCAATTAATCTTTTTTCTCCCAGAGTATGACATTTCACTATGTAATTGCACAGGAAATTAAAACTCTCTTCATAGGTTTAATAATGGATGTGATATGGGCTTTGGGATAATTGTTTCGTAGAGCTTTGTCATCCAAAGGCATGAAGTGCAAGCTGTGATTTGCAGCTTGCATGTCTGTCAGCCCTAAGATGAATCAGAGAAAAACAAGAAGGGGCTCCATTCGGAGCCCACCAGGATGCACGTGGGTGCCAAAAATTCACACACATTTCTAATGTTTTTCCTTTCCCTTTCAAATCAATTTCTCTGCCTGACACAGTGTGTTATGCTGCCCTGATAGCACACATGACAATATTCTACACTTTTACACACATTTTTAAACCTATATCACCACATATGTTGATCACTACTCTCTTTATATGTTTCTGCACATGTTTGAGTGTTTGAAATATCTGAAGAAAACTGGATTTCAACGTAGGCAAATTAAAATACAGTTTAGTATAAAATTATATTAAATAGAAAATGTGTTTTTATGTGTATACAAATTTTATGTGTATACAAAATCTATACATATTATAGAATTTACATATTATGTATTGTAAAAGTGGCTAAATTTTATTGATGATAGACATTACATATATATATATGCAATCTGAAAGATACAGAATCTGCCTTTCTTATTTGCTTTGAGTAAATATCTTTGTTCCTCATTTTTCCTCAACTAATTTTTATTATATATCTTATATGTGATATTTATTAAACAATACTGAGGATAAGAGAACTGCACTACAATTTTGTGAAAAACATTAAAATTTAGCAAGATCATAAGAGAAAAGATATATCCATTTTAACACTGAACACTCAATTATAGCTCACACATTCTGCTAAGAAAATAAAGATCACTTTCATGTTACATTTGTTTGAAATATTATGTCATATGTTTAACACCAAAGAACCCTAATGCCATTTATTTCTCCTATGCCAATTACTTTGTATGTTGTAGCTGCTCAGTTGATATTTCTGAACCAAACCAAAGTCAGGATTATTTCTCTTGAAAATTATTAAAAACTATATATATTTTAGAAATTTCTTAGTTTTGTGTTGAACGTCAATAAAGGAAACTTCCTGGTGTGTGACTTGGGAAAAAAACAGCACACATGTGGTACAGAAATTATGCTGTCGTGTGGCTCTATTTTTTTAGATCAAATCAGTCAAAAATGTTAATATTTTTCTGTTTCCAATATGTGTTATAACTGCATTCTGTGATATATTTCAATATTTGTAGCAGTAAACATGGTTAACAAATACACTATGCATAAACTTCTGCCATCACACATTCCAGAAGAGCAACAATTAAATTCTAGTTTCAAGGGAGAAGAGAAGGAGGTAGAAAAAGAGAAAGTAGGAGAGAAAGAGGAGAGAGTAAAACACAAATTAAGAAAAAGGAGGAGAATGAACAAGAGGAAAGCAACAAAAATTGCAATGGAAGAGAAGTCAGAAGAAGGGGAGAAAGAAGGCATAGAATTACAAATGTTAATGAAAGCCAGTTCCTTTGTAAATGATACATTTTTGATATCACAGAAATGAAGTGAAGAATATACATTAAGTGACCTACTTAAAATTCATTCATCAACAAATTTTATTCAAAGAATATCAGTAAGGAATTAGCATTAAATCCTAGAGTTCTGGTGTTTTAATTTCACTCTTCGAGGGCAGGTTACTTAGCTTCATTTTGTTTCTTTCTTTTTTTTTTTTTTTAATCTTAAGTAATGCTACTAACTCAAGAGTTTCTGTGGTAATACAATGAGGATATTAACCATTTAGTGTGATAATTAGCACATACTACTGACTAGATAAAAAATTAAATAAGAAAACATCTGTAAATAGCTATGTATTAAAATGAGACACTGTATAGTATGGCAAAAGGAAAAATAACTGGGAGTCGGAAATATTAATTTTATTACCCACTCTGGTAAAAAAATTAATGTTTGCTATAAAGTGATTCACTGTCATTTGAGAAATAAGATGCAACATCTGTAAATGGATAGGATTATTTTATAGTTAAGTGCTACTATTTTAATTCTTACTTTATAATTAAAGAAACACTTATCACTAGTGTATAAAATAAATACATACATTATTAACATTCATTCTACATTCTTTCTATTAAAGTTAATTTGACCATTTTATCAATTTTATATTCTGTTCCTTTTGTCATTTACAATTTATGCTAATATTTAATTATAAGAACTCTGAAGTCAGACTGATATTAAACTTTGTCTTTGAACTTATTAATTATGCAATCCTAGGGAAATTATTTAATTTTCTATGCTTCAATTCCTGGTAATTTTAATCATTACAACATTAGAATTAAAACAGTGGCTGGAATACAGTAAAAATTTAGTGAATGTTTGCTTGGCTGTATATCTGTTCTTGCTGTTGTAGAAGCCTGTACTTTGCTCATGGGCATTCTCCAATAGTTTCCCAATACTACTAATGGACCTCACTGTATACTGAGTTCCTCAGAGCAAATATTCTATAGTCTCTACTCCCAAATCATGATCAATCTTTGTTGGCTCTATTTCGAAATATATATATATATATATAAAAATATATATATATTTCAAATGTGCTGTCTATCATGTCATCCTTCTTGCCTAAATTCTCTACACGATTTACTTGAACTAGTATAACATCAGTCTAATTGATTTGTGTTTCCTCTTCTGCTCCCCATAATCAACTCTTCTTAAAGCAATCACAGTGTATTTTAAAATCATCTATGCACTATGTTGTTTAAAACACACAGATGATTTTTTGTTGTTGTTGTTGAAAGCAAGAAACTTAATCACATTGTGGTCTGAAAGATTCTGGAATCAGTCCACTTCTAAAGCTTTAATTTTCCCCATACTTCCAAGTTCTCCGTACTATACCCACACTGTCTTTGGTCTGCTTAGAACACAGCAAATCCCCCTAAATCCCCATTTCAAAAGTCTAAATTTGAAGCTTGATAAATGCTAGATGATCCATCTGTCACATTTACATTTGAAAGAGCAAATGTAGGAAAGTATGTGACCAGAAACTTCCATCATATGATATATTTGGTTGATAATAATAGCCTGTCAAAAAGGATAATAATTATCAAATTCAATATGTCATGAATATAAAATTCTATAAAATGTTAATATACATCTCAGCTCATAAGAAAAAAGATTATATTGTTGGGGAGAAATACAAATATTAATAAATAGGCCTTTAGAAGCATCTCTGTACCACTTGGCTTGGTAGGTGCCTTATACTGTCTCAAACGCAGAACCCACTGGGGTTTGATCTATCTGAAGTACACATTTGGATTGCCACTTTAAACTCCATGTATTTTTAGCTTTGAAATTTGTGAAGAGTTTTATAAAGTCTGAGTGCCTGAACGAAGAGCAGACAGATCAATAGTCTCATGGGAATCGTTCTAGTGAGTGAGGGTTGATGTGTCCTGTGGGATCTCTGCCTACTTATAACCACCATGTTCCACAGAATGAAAGATTTTAACGATGTGCATTGTGCACTCTTGAGTATCCATTGAAAATGCAGGAATTTAACTCCCCACAGTGCAATTACTATCATTTTCATACAAATTTAGAATAGTGTGTACTGTTTTAAATTTGTCCCATGGGTCACAGGATAAAAATGCTGCCACCAAGTTTAATACTGTAAGTCCCTGACCTATGAACCGTTCCATTCCAAGAAAGTTCTTAAATTGAATTCCTTTGTAAGTCTGACAAAGTGACCATTATACACCTTTGACACAAACATGCAATATAAAGCATTAAAAAACCAAACACGGACAAAAGTACTGTAAATAAACTATTTCTACTTTAACAGTTACCTTAAAATGGTGGTAGAGTACAGTACAACAACTGGAATATAGGGGATAGTGTGAAGTGATGTGGCAAGAAGAGAGTTACCAACTGGAGGAAAGACAAGAGGCAGGAGATGGTGGAGCTGAAGGATCAACAGCAGCAGGAGGTGGAGGGCAAGGTGGACCACACCTGATGGTTAGAGTTTAAGCGTCATCAGCTACTTTCGCGATTTGTTCGGATCAACCAACGTTCGTAATGTGGGGTCCATTGTATTTGTGAAAGCTCGCAACTCAAATGTTCCTAAGTCAGGCACTTACTGTACATTGTTGAATCACTTCTTGATAATAACCAATTACCTTCAATACTTACTTTGATAAAGCTCTCCAAGTCTTGCGGTTGTGTATCTATTCTCTGACAACTATGGCACTTGAACTTCATTGCTCAAGTAACACTAGAATTCTTTACCTCTAAGAATATTTTGGAAAATTCTGCTAATTACGGGAAGATATTCTAATCAATTTTTCAATAAGATACAGTCCAGCTTACCACTGTTTATCTAAATGGCTGAAAAAGTTTTTCCTCCACTAGAAACTTATTGATAAATAATGATTCTTTAGGACAAACAGTTAACACAAGTTCACTCACTATATTCTCCTTTATAGTGAAGTAAATTTATTTCCCACTTGACATTCAAATAACAACATAAGCACATGTGAATGATTATTTTAGAATTTCTTTAGTACCATTAATCTAATGCACATTTCTTTTTGTTAACGGGATGATTGGATTATGAATACAATGCTTATAATTTTCAGTATTGCTACACATCCAACAAAGAATACATTTCCTTTTTGCAGTTGTGAAGAAATTTTGGTTCATCACTTTAATTTCCAGCACGGTTCCCACTTCTATTGCTTTTTCACCACTCCCAGAACTTTGCATTTTCATATATCCATTTGGAGCATATGGCCTAATCTGTTATTTCCAGACATTCAGCAAAACCTCCCTGATTTTATCTGAATGTGATTTTTACTAAAGCCCTGATCTCTCAGTCTGTTGTTGTGTAAAATAAAGGTGATTTATGACATTTGTTTCTTAAATTCTTTCTTAAACCATGTCCAATCTCCATATTCTGCTTTCTGGAGCCTCCTTTCAGAATGCTTTCTGCTCTCTTATTACTGTATCCACGTATCAGATTGGTGTAAAAAAGCAAAGACTCTCCCTGCTTTTTAACCTTCATTCATATTTTGTTAATTGAATCTTAACAAGTCTTGTAGTTCAGATTTATAAAAGTTATGATAGATTTCCTAGTTAATTGCACTAATAAAATTATATTTATTAATGATGAAGTCTTGAAACTTTAAAAATAAACATTTTTTTCAATCTCTCCTTATTTAGTAATAAAATCTAACTTAAATTTTTTAACTTTTTATTGATTTCAGAATCAAGCTTCATCTCTCGGGGGGTTATTTTTGTAAAGTTGTTGTGATCACCAATATGGAATTATTATATAGCTGACTGCTTCTAGAGCGTATGTAAAAAATCTATAGTAGTACAAATTTATAATCAAACACTTTTATTTTACAAATTAAAAAATAAATAATAGCTAAACTGTGTTTATAGGAAGCATACAATAATTACTACACTTGTATGTGCACATACTTTTGTGTGACTGCATTTTCATTTGCAAATTCCTAAATTTTAACATTTCTGCTTTTTAACTGTATAAATTAGTGTAACACTATGGATGAAAAATGAACCACAACTATCAATTAGATAGCTCTTGAACTCCAGAAGCCATTTTGTAGTTAAAAGGTCAGGGTCACAGTTATTTTTAAAATCTATATTTTATGACAATAATAAATACCACAAGTCAGTAAAGAAGTATTGACTAACACTTCACATTTCTTTCTAGTATCATTATGTTACTAGTTTAATATATTTGTCTGTAACCTCCTATTACTTCATGATTAGCATGCAGAAAAGAAAAATTAATCCATGTCAAATTGCTAAAATGAGTCAGCAGGGGCTCCAAAAAATTAAATTTCACTATAAAATCTTGGGTTTAAATAGTGCTAACTTTTTTATACATAGCTTCATAGGATAATAAAAACAGATTTATAAAGAATATGCTATAATTTATTTTCAGCGTGAAAAATGTCAGTATTTCTTGACCTGAATTTTATAAATCATGGCATTAATATGCTAATTAATTTAAACAATTTTAAATAAAAATCTATTTATTAAAATTTACTAAAATATCTAGTATTATATAACCTGTACACCAATACATTTCAAGTTTTCTTCCATTCATGACACACGTACCAATATGTTCTCAACATTTATAAATTCTCTTCATCGTTTCTGAAGGTGAAGGTACTTTATAAAACTTATAAAGGAAAAGTTTATGACAAAATATTCAGATGAAGATAGTTTTGCTAGCTTGTATCTATCTCCTTCCACACGCTATGACACCCGAAATAAAGAAGCTGCCGGAAACAAACCGGCTTTCATGAGCACACCAACGATCTTGGTGCCACACTGACTTTGAGTTAATAATCATGAGAATAACAATGACAGCTTTATTACCAGAATTATTACTTTCTCTTTACTTTTTCTTTTTACTGGTGCATGTTTGCAGTGCAGGATGATTACACTGGTGGTGGGGAGCTTTTCAGTACGTGTGTAGAACACATTAATTTTTTAAATCCCCTTTCTCTTCCTTCCAACCTCCCTGTATCTTTATATATGCAAATACTAATCATGAAAAAGTAGGATAAAATTATTTTACATCATCAATAAATACCGTGTGTACTATGTAATGAGAAAAACATTTCCATAAATGAGGATCTCAGGTATGAAAGTGCATCAATGAACCAAAATTATGAGTACAATAGTTGCATAGTAAATAAAATTTTAATCTTTTAAAATGATACATTCATAACAAATAGAATTCACAATTTTGACCAAGTCCACTTGTTTTATTTTTAATAAACTTTCAGATGTTTAAAGGAATATTGTAAATGCCTCTCCGAACCTTTTTATCTGTAATTTAAATTTTTAAAATTACTTTGAAGCTGCTATATGCTTTTTACAGTTATAGCCACTCTTTTTCCTATTTGCCCTGATTTTTTTTTTCTCTATTATAGAATGGTTTGGATTTCTCTGTTCTACATTTCTTGTATTCAGAGTTTCACATTTTCATGAAATCTCAAATAAATTTTGCCATGATAGGTATTTTAATATCCTTACATGAAAAAAATCTGTATCTGGATTGCTTTCTATTTACTATTTTATATAATGGATATTGACCTTTTTCCAGATTCCCTTATGGAACTTTATGTATTTTACTCTTGGATGGACACGGTAGATACCACATCGCTCAGAGTTTGTATAATGTTGACTTCCTTTAAAACTTGTAGAAGTTAGTTCTCAAAGGATCAATTTCCTGACCTCTTAGTTTCATCTTGTGAAGGCATATGGGGCTTAATTAAAGGCATCATGACATTATTTTAGAGTGGCCCTTTTCTGGCACACCTTGACAGATATTCAAATAAATGCCCAGTGTTTGACAAAGTTTTCTTCACTTTAATAACTTTAACATGCTGTCGCCCTGCAAACTATTCATTTAGCAGCTTTAAGGAATTTTTCTATAAGGGCAAAAAAATAAAGTCCGCAGATTCTATTCGCATGGCCAATAGTTTTATATTTGCAAAGTAAGTCAGGGAGACTCCTAAGTAATTTCCCAGGTCTCCCTGTCTGATCAGTTCTCTCATTTCTTGCACCCAACTCTGAGAATTTCCCATATCTTGGCATGCCTCTCATCTTCACTGTCTGCTGCTCTGTCCAGTAAGAACTCTGTTCTCAAGCCATCACTCACCTCTGCACAGTTAGGAAATCATTCCATGTAGAAAGCTAGCATACATGTGGAATTCACTGGAGTATCCTTTCTCTAAAGGACCATGGACATGTATTATAGGATTTTCAGTTCCTTAAATGAATTATTTCATACGTGGTATAGTTTTAGGATTGTTTTCCACATGATACTACGTTATTACTCTATGACCATATCACCAGAAATTGTTTTTGAGAATGTAAATCAAATTGACCAAATGGTTGAATGATAAATGTGTTATATTTATATCATCTCTTTTAGTCTTCATACATACACAAGGAAACCATGACTACTTCCCCCCTCACACACTGGAATGAAATCTGAGGTTCACAAAAGTCAAGAAAAATCCAAGAATCACGCACTTAAAAATGGTAAAATGAGAATAAAACCCAAATCTTACTAGTGCCAAAGGTCATCAGCTTTCTGTGGCTACTCTTCACAACTGCCTCTTTGGTTTGCTTTGCATCAGAATCACGAAAAGAAGTTTGTTTAAATTTTCCACAGTGTTTTGAAAACACCAGCTTCTTTGTGTCTCCTCAGTAGTAATTTCCTCCAGTGAAAATCAAGAGTTCTATTTGAAGCTATTACGTTTTAAGAAGTCTTTTTCCTGTCTAGATAAAGATGTCAAATATGCAGTTAAGCAAATGAGTCTAGAATTCAGTGGAGAGAGAATGTTACAAAATAACTTTGAATATTTCACAATGGGTGTTGGTGTTAAAAGGTAATAGTTTTTTGGCACAGTAACAATGTCAAAAGACAAAAGATAAAGTTTTGTACTAAATCCTATTAAAGTGGAGAAAAAAATCAAACTAGAAAAGCGGGGAATTAATACTTGAAAGAATATAGACATATCATGAGCTATATGACTACATTTAAAACATAGAATAACATTTGAGGAAAGATGATACAATTATTGTAAGTCCATAAAAATCAGAAATTTAAAATATATCTTCATATTCAGTTACATTTTCAGCATTCACATTTTTGTGCAGAAGAACAGAGTTTAATTGAATGTGTAGAAATATTATTAAACCTGTTTATATTTATATAAATAAGTAAACAAAGAACTTTAAATGTACATACAACTTTATGGACTCTAAATAAGTACCATGCACCAATTTCTTGAAGAGAGCAGAGGGTTGTGATATTTCATTTAATAATTTCATGTAATGTGTTAATTATTATTTTGATGTAAATTATCACTGATCAGAGAGTTACACTAATTATGTATTTTTAACTCTAAATTATCACAGCTTTTGGCTACTAGCCTTGAATCTTTAAAATATCACTATACCTCTGTAAGACACAATCGGATATCAAATATGTATTAGGCAAATAAATATATTCGGTGGTTTTAGTAACTTTTTCAGACACCAATATATTTTCTCTGTGTCCCTCTCTTCATCTCCAATTAGCACAAATTTAGGAAAAAAAAAAAAAAAAACAACTAATGAAAAGTACCTCCTCAGAAAAGATCCAAACTGCAGTTATATCCCCTACCCCAGACCTCCATGGAAGCTTCATAACCCGAGTTAGTGAACCATGAAACGAGAAGACTTCAAAGAACTCCAAAAGGTTGTGCTACAAAACAGGGTTTACAGATGTAAAGGGTAAAGCAGCATGAGGGACTATAGAGGTGAAGTTCACATTAGCTGTAGACTGTGGCACAAAAAAGCATTTAATCTATCAAGGAGAGAAAGAGTAAAATTGTGACAATGAAAAGAAATACTACCTGCTGGCTAAGAAACTAGAAAGGAAAGCAAAATGAAATAGCCCAGGAAAAACTCTGCCTCTTTTAGGCCACAAAGTAAAATGAGAACCCTTTTTTATCCAATTTAAGATTATTATGCAAAGGAAAGAAAAGATGAAACCAAAAGTACTATGATTGGCAAGGTTGACAGTCACCTTGCCAAAGAAGGGAGTATATAATAAGAGCATAAAGGGAACGCTCTGTTTCTCCTTATTCTAAATTTTAATTTTGAAATCTACATACTTTGGAGGCAAGAATAATAATTAAGAATGTCATATTTGTGGTTGAGCTGATTAGCAAGCACAATGAATAAAGTCAATTTTCAAAAGAAGTTAAAGAATGGTGTTAGTTCTCGGAACAATAACCTATAAAAATGTGACAGCAAAGATCAAATGCCACTTACATGCAGTGAAAAAGTAGGAAAAACAGATAAAGTGTCAACAACTCCAATGAAATGATTACTCTGCTTAAGGGAAAAAAATCTTGAAAAGACTGACATCATAAAAAAATTATACAGAATGTACAGAAATACATCGTGACCTAATATAATTAAATACTCTTAATGCCCCCCAGATCTCCTGAATCTCAATATCCTTTGTATAAAACATGCGGATAATCTGTGTGCATGTACATTTAGGTTGAAAAGCACTGTCTTTGCCATTTAGGTGGCATTTCACTATTGTAAAAAAGGACCTAATTGCTGAAGTTTTATCTCTGGAACATGTTTGTTTTACTAAACTATCCAAGTTATTTACTTCCTCTTATTCATCTCTTCAAAGTAGCATGGTGGCTTAATGCTGTAAACAAGTGAAGTGTAACAGGATATGTGGATAATCGATAACTCTGTGTACCATATTTTGACAGAAAATAGAATAGTTGACAAAAATGATCATCATGAAAATGTAGGACTCTCTCATCCAGTAAATACAAACTACTTCTGGAAGTCCTTGATAATTTATAGGGAGAGAAATTCAATTACCAAATCAATAGGTGTGGGCTGATTAGACACAGGAGCATACCAAAGCTGGAGCAGCTGACATAATTGGAGTTTTCATTTGATTGTATATGAGAGAAACTATAGCTATTTTACAGCTAATTAGAAATATAGTACATATTCTAATCTTCACATATTGCTTTTCCTTTGCTCCTTTCAAAGGCTCAAGGCCAAATGCTTCCAGTTGTCTTTCTCACAACAACAAAAACAAAAGCAAAACACTCAGGGTACTGGGGATTTTATTTATTGTTATATGTGCCCTGATCTAGGAACCAGCGACCATGCAAGGGGTTTATCCATAGATACAACGATCTCACTTTTAGTCTAAGAAACCTGACTGGACTCCAGTGACAGATCTTCAGAGACCTACTCCCTGGCTGATGGGCCCCCCAGTGGGAACCCAGAGCTATGCCTAACAGCTACCTTGATGTGTGGATAATTCCATCTCCCCAGTGCCCAGTTAAACGGCAGTTTATTCCCTTTGTGTAAGGTTCTAGCTAAAATTTGTTGTGTGTACTGTGGCAATAGAGCTGAGATTCTTCTTCAGTTGGACCTAGGGTATCTTAGAAATAGCTCTGGGCCTGGGAACTCATCTAGATCTGGGAATCAGTTCAATAAAATCAAATACTTACTCATCCACTCTAGAAAAAATAAAAGCCCATTACAGAAACCAAGTGCTGCTTTACTACACTGAATAGTTCTTTCTATACATCTCTGTAAAATAAAGTTGTGAAGAATGTGAAACACATCTATTTTACTCACTATCTCTTTCGGGGTTGATTTTGTAATTTGACCCTTATTCCGGGGGTGTGCCTGGGAGTGAGGAGGGGATGGCTTGCACATTGAGGGGGGTGAGTGCCCACTGCACACAGCTGCCTTCACAAGGCCTTCCTGGGTGCTCGAACCAGGATGGTCCAGAATCCTACAATGGAAATGAAGCTAGGCAGGAGGAAAGGAGAAAACGCCCATGACTTTTACTAGCATATGGTAATTTATAACCAATTTAGTGTAGCTTAAATGATTTTATGAAGTAAAATGCATCAGAACTACATATTCTCTTAACTTCATCTCTGGACAAAAAGATGTCAAGGTAATAAAAACCAGGCATCATTTCTGTCATTTTCCAAATTATTATCTACAGAAAAATAATTTTAAAAGACTGGACTATAATATATATATATATATACATATACACACATATATATGTAATCCTACATATATGTATATATAATATGTATACACATATATATACATATACGTGTGTGTGTGTGTGTGTGTGTGTGTGTGTGTGTGTGTGTGTGTAAGCTACATATTTGCATCTTTGTTTGGCAAATGTAGTCATTGCATTTTGGAACTAAGAAGATGTGTTTTCGTCTACCAAGTAGAGAATCTGTATTGTGCTTCACCACTTACCTGAATTAACCATAAGACAAACCACATAATGTTAAAAGTATTTCTACATAAAAAGCCTATTAGTGAAATTAAAAACAGTATGAAATAATATATTGATAGTTGCAAAGTTTGTCAACGGAATGTGTATTAAATGTGAGGAATTTTCATGAAATAATTTCAGCATATGAAATACATATCTCCACACATTTTTCTAGTAATTGTTCACATAAAAAGAGGAAATAAGTAAAAAGGCAAACAGAATCATGTAAGATCCATGCTTCCAAAATAGAGAAGAGTGGAAAAAAAAATCCTAAAATTCTTGTTTTGTGTGTCAGTTTGATGAATAAATGGTTGAAATCAACGAAATTGTTTGGAAGCTAGATGGCAGTTGTGTGAAACACAAGACAGGGCAGAAGGTCTGGTTACTTTAAAACAAACAATCTTCTCCCCAGAGCATGGCGCACACTTGACTATAACAGTAATAGAGCAGTGGCTGAGAAGAATTCAAATGGAAGGATTAGAAAAGCACATTAGCAGAGAAGCAGGCTTGAAGGAGAGTCTCTGTGACAAAGGAAGTAATGTGAGAAAGGCGTGGCTTCTTAAGACACAGGGCAAACTGAGAGAGAAAACACAAATGAAAATTAAAGTTGAAAGTTTGTACCTTAAAATCATGATGATCCCAATATCCTCGCATTCTTCAAATAGCTCTGTAATTTGAAGAAAGCAAAGTAAGACAAAACAATAAACAAATAACCCCATTTAAATTGTCCCCTTAGGAGAAAGTAATTTTGAGTGACAAAAGAAAAAAAAAAAAAAATGAGCAGTCTAATTCTTCAACTCTCCTACAAAGAAACAAGGATTATTGTGCCTTAGGAAGATCCAAGTTGGTTTAAAATAATGAGAAAAGTGTCCTCACTGAGTAATTCTACTTATAAAAAAAAAGAAAGAAATGAAATTTAAAATGATTCAGTTATCAAGATTAACCCCCAAAATAACCATTAATCAGATAATAACTCTAACATAGTAGCAACATGAACTAAATGTCATGAGCAATCATTTACAGACAGGAAAGAATAACTCTAATTTGAAATTCAAATTTATTGGAGAAAGAACAAAAATTTGAATGTGAAATGAATTAATACATGATTAAACTTAGAGGAAAAAATTAAGAAAAAGACAAAATCATCTTAGATATTAAGACAAAATATCAGAGAAATCAAATGGATTCAATTAAAAATTTAAGGCAGTAGGAAAAAGACATATTTAAAGACAATGAAGAATTTCAAAAATTAATAGGTACAAACTATTAGTATGAAAGACACTGAAAACAGAACAAATTATTGATGTTACTTATAATGGAAGCAAAATTAGATTGGGATCAGTATTTTCATAAGCCATATAAGGGCAAGAGCAGAACAAATTTTTTTTTTTTTTTTTTTTTTTGGTGTTGCTGGAGATCAAACTCAGGGCTTTGTGCTTGCTGGCAAGTGCTCTACCACTGAGCTACATCCCCAGACCCAGAACATTATTTTTAAACAATGACAGAAAGAATGTGTGATCGATAATTTTATATTCAGGCAAACTTCATCAAATAATCAGTGCTAAGGAAAATTATATTTAATCATGAGGAAATTTAAAGGTAATAGAGTCCAGCAAACGCTGGGAAATTAACCAGAGGATGAGTTTTATTTAGGGAAAAAAAAAAAAAAACTAAAGAGTTTTTGGCAGGGACTGGCAGTATAATTATTAATTTAGGTCGATTAACACTAAATACAAGGATAATGAAGATGTATCCAATTATTGGTTTGTGATTAAAATGTAAGGTGTGTTGAATTTACCTTTTAAAATTATTTACAAATTTGAATAAGATCATTATGTTAATTTAATTGTGTTACATGAATTGAGTTGGAAAATGTAATGTTTTAAACTACATTCAATTCAACTTTGAAAAATACCATTACAAATCAAGTACAGTCTGCGTACACAAGTCCTATTGTAAGATTTAGAGACAGACTTGACAGGTTGTTCAGTTATGTTCAAAATCACAGTTCTTGGTGATAATCTTGTTCATTTCAACTATTGAACATTTTGAAAAAGTAAATTGAACAGAGGTAAAAATGGGATGCTTATCCCCTTCCCTATCCCTCTCTTCCACTCCCTCTCCTCTTTTACAATATCTTTATTTACATTTTTCCATTTTTCCCTCTTTTTCTTTTCCTTTCTTTTTCCCTTCCTTCTTTTCCCCCTCCTCCTTCTTCAGGTCTCTGCTCATTTGGATATTATCTTTCTTTTCCACGATATCGATTATACCTTTTTGTCTTATTTACCCTTATGGTTTCTCATATCAGAGAAACAATTCAATGTGTACTTACGCATGTCTGATTTATTTCACTTATGAGTATCATACCATGTACAGGTACAAATTCATTACGATGAATGTGATCATTATGTATATCTACAATGTACCAACACATGGTAAATAAATAAATTTTTTAAAATAGCATGCTTTAATTTTTTTTTTGGCATCTGCCTTATTTTCAGATCTGAGCCCTAGTCTAAGACTTAGATGCTGATTGTTTCTTTGAGAAATGATCCCAGAAAACAGAAGTGAGAGATTGGAGACGAAAAGGAGACCGACAAGCCAGTAGGGAAATCTGGAGCACAGTTCCTGGTTGTAGGCAACTGGGAAATTTCCTCAGAACTCTGACACCTGATACCCGGGGCCTTGAGGTTGCGCGAAAGACACGGTGCCTAGGCATGTGTCCCTTAACAGCCCCTACTTATTCTTTGATAATTGAGCCGGAAAACATTGATTACTTCACATCTCACTAGATGGTCACAACCACACTTGACAGTGGGCTCCCAAAATTTTAAAATTGCAATCCTGGAGTTCATTTAATTTAAATGACTAAGTGAGATCTCATGAGTATCAAGCCTGATTTATAATTTTTCATTCATACTCCGTTCCATAGCAAACAGCTGAGAAGTAGGTACAAGGATTTTTAAATGCACTCAGTACAATACTGTATTTACTACAGTGAGAAGTATTTCATCATACTTTGGAGAAAATTACATAGGTCTATATAAGCAAAACACTTAATTTAAAACCCATCAAAGCATGCATTTAGCTTTAAATTGAAGAACACTATGCTTTAGTCAAATTAGCTGTTATTATCTGTTTTGGGCCATTCAAATGCTGCTATTATGATTCCATTATGGAGATAATAAGTGTGATTGGTGGCTTTAGAATATTGGAGTAATTTATGAAACTCACTTGACTTGTAGGTAAGTGAAATCACCTCCTTGAGCAAAGTTCAACTTATTATTCAAAACATTAATTATGTAAATAAAGACAGATTCATGAACCTAGACAAAAATATAGAAAGTAACTTCAATAGGGAGACAGATCTTTCTCAAACGGGAAAAGGATCAAGAGGTAGCAGCCGCAGAGAGGGAAGGGAGGGAAAGGAGAACGCAGAGGAATTAAGATGTGTCACGTACACGTACCGACTCCACGCAAGGAACGTGAACGCGTACTGCAAATATGTATTTAATGAAAATAATATTTAAGAAATAAAACTTGTTTATCATAAAAGAAAATTGCATTTCACTTATTGCCTCAAAAAGTAGTGTTAGTGAATAGATATCTTCAATGAACTCAAAAGAAAGTGATTATGTTTTTATGCACTATAGAACTAATATGAACTAAGTACTAAATGTATGTTTACTAAATATATTCAAGGTAATTTCTTCCAAACTTTATGCTAATTTTTAGGGAATATTTACCATACTTTGTATTTACTTGTATATTCCTAGCATAAATTGCTTCATTGTTAGTGAGCAAGTTTATAGGTAGCACCAGTTTGCTTATTGCTACCTTATGCTTATGTTGTCTGGTGTCCCACCCAGCACCCCTGGAATCAACCTTTCACTAGGAGAACAAACAAAATTAATGACATGCATAGTTGGAGTTTAACAGCAATGAATAAAGGGTAAAAGTCACAAATTCAAAAAAATAAAAATAACAGAATTCAGAAAAAATCAGGCAGAATTCAGGATGGAAAAAATATATATATAAGCTTCTGCGATCCTCTCTCACTGGAATCAGAGCAGCACTAATTTCCCCAGAATCCTGAGGGACACCAAGGTTGGATTATAGGCCAGGGACACCGCGATGTCAAGGTTTTGTAGCACGCTGGTCATGTAGGTACGGAAAGCCTGCCACAGCTGGCCACGGGCACTTTAGCCATGAATCTGATGAGTTTCTCAAGGGTCTTACAGTAAATCACATGTTTTAAACTACTTGCCATGCCCGAGACCCCAGTCAACAAAAAAAGCCAAGCTATTATCGTAGTTTAGAGTTTATCTTCTAAAAAACAATCAAAGGTCAAATCATTCTCTCAAATATACAAAGTTTGGACAATGAAGGAATATTAACTTAGTTCTTTAATGCATACTTTATAAAAGCTAATCAACACTCACTGGCTTAGAACAATACACATGAATTTAACTCATGAGTCTGCATGTGTGCAGATTAAATTAGGTTTCATCGGATGCTTTTCTGTCTCAACTACAGAGCAGGTTAGAGAAAGTCAGCTGCTGATCAACTGATGTGAATGACATGGACTGGGATGATGGGCACGTCGCTCTGGCTCCTCCTCCCTCCATCAGGTTCATTTAGGGAAGAGAATGTGGCCAACGCAGGAGAGATGCTCAAGGCTGTAAATGCATCAAACCTTCCAAGGTTTCATTGCAGAAAAATAGCCCGGGGATGAAGACACAAGGCAGTGTTAGGGCACCGGGCCAACACATGTGAGGTAGATGCCACCACTTCAAGGAGAAATACTAGAATCGAGGGGCAAAGGCGTACGGCGTGGTCTCTTTTGTAAAAGCAGTGAAATCACATGACAAAAGTGTAAAAAAGAAGTGAGCATTGTACTGCAATCTAAATCTAAAAACTTGTGACATATCTTTTCATTTTTTAAAAAAGTAAATACTCTCTATGAATTGGCTAGTCATCATAAACATAAAAAGTCAAACATACTACAATAATTTCAATTGAATTACCTTTAAGTGTCTTTAAGGGTACTTTATAAAAATGTTATTCATTACACATTTAGCCCTGCATTATTGTAAACAAATCAATAAAATACGTAACCAGCATATTATATACCTAAATTGCAACATGTTTTTCCAGTGTGAAGGTTTTGGGATCAGTACCTTTATATGAAGGTACAATTTTATTTTATTTTATTTTAAAATATTTTTATTTTTATTTTTTTGTGGTGCCGGGGATCGAACTCAGGCCCTTGTGCTTACAAGGCAAGCACTCTAATCACTGAGCTAAATCCCCAGCCTTTATTTTATTTGATATTATTTATTTATTTATTTATTTATTTATTTTGTGCTGGGGATCAATCTCAGGTTCTTGTGCTTGCTAGGCAAGCACTTTACTGCTTGAGCTAAATCTCCAACCCCACAATTTCTTTATAGATGTTTAAACTACAAATAAATTGGATTTAAAATATAAATTGTAATCTTTGGAGCGAGACTTGAGCTTGCAGGTCTGGTGCTTCCTGGCGCAGATGTGCACTGGCTCCGCCTCCTCCCGGGGAAGACAGCTCCGGACTCCATCTTTGGAGCAAGGCTTGAGCTTGCAGGTCAGGTGCTTCCCGGCGTGGATCTACACTGGCTTGGTCCGCGCACCGGCAGGGTGAACATCAAATAAGGTGGGGAACATCTTGCACTGAAAGCACTGTTACCTCTCTCCCTCAGTGTTTTTTGTTGTTGTTGTTTTGGTGGTTTTTTTTTTTTTTCTTTTCTTTTCCCATTTCTCTTCTGATCCAAGCCATCACTATCTGGTAAAGCCAACAATACCCACACCACTAAGGAACTTTTAGAGACATAAACTATAAGGAGACGTGGGTGGGCTACCAAAGATCCCCCAGATTGCTGCAGTCTGACAACTGCCCCCAGACTTCATGCTTGGAGGCCAGGATCAACATAGTACCCAGCACTGACCACTGCAGGCACAGTAGGGCTAACGAGCACAGAATCAGGTTTCGGCCTGTGCCCCCCACAGAGTGGTGGCCATCAGAGAAATCCCACTGTATGTGTATGTATACATAATATATGTATATATTGGTTTTGTTTCTCTTTATTTTCTCTTTCTCTTATTCATCCTGATACCTGTCCAATACATTATCTTGTCTACATATTCTTTCTTGTTTTTGTTGTTTTGATTTTTACTTTTATTGACTCCTGCTTGGCTCATATCTTTCCTTCCTTAAGCAAATGCTGTTTTTTCTTTTCTTCTTGTTTTCTCTCTCCTTTTCCTTTTTCATATGAGTAAATATTGTACAGAATTTATATGGTTTGACCCACTACTATCACCTTTCACTGTTTGTAAACTATCTACTCAAGTTTCCCAAAGCATAAGTAATATCCTATTGTAAATTTTACATCTAACAGAACTTTCCTCATTACCTCTATACCTTTTCTGATCCCTCATTATCCCTGCTACAAGCAGGGGGGAAAAAATCACTCTACTAACAAAATACCCACAACATGCAAATTCCTGGTTTATATTGGATTCTGCTTTATGATGGTGTAGACCTTGCTCTTATGGTTAAAGATACAAAGTTAATTTCTACCACAGTCGGTCAATTTCATGAATGTAATTGACGCTATTGTTAATGTACTAGTGTAACGAGTGCGCCATACAGGCTATAACCAGTTGTACATTCTTATATGGTAATACTGTAATTATCTGAGGTAATAATCATTAACATAATCCAGGGTTTTGAGACAATCACGAGAGCCAAGAATCACATATGCCTTGAAGACACTGAACAAACAGAATTCTCCTAAAAAGTATTGATATTTGTCTTCAAGCAACCTCCCATAATCAAAATATAAAAATCAGCACTGAAACTAAAAGGGGGGAAATACATATAGATACCAAAAAAAATAAAAAGAAAGAAAATGTCAAGACCCAGAAGTAAAATACAACCCCAGACCCCCAGCTCATCCAGAACAAATCCAGAGGACAACGAAATAGAGGAAATTGGAAAACACTCAACCAAACTTTCAGAAATGATAGCAGCAGAAGTTAAAAAAACAGATG
>PVJO010011013.1:0-53012 GCA_004026905.1 Hystrix cristata
GCAACTGAAATGAACAGACATTTCTCGTAAGAAGTAGAAATGCCCAATTAATATCAAAAAAAAAAGTCCAGCATCTCTAGCCATTAGAGTAATGCAAATTAAAACAATCCTTAGATTTCCCCTTACTCTAGAAATAATGGCAGTCATCAAGAAATGAATGCATAACAAACGGTATGGAGAAATAGGATGGCTTCTACATAGTGGGTGGGAATGTAAAGTAGTATAACCACAATGGAAATTGGTATGGAGATTCCTTCAAATAGAAATTCTGTTCAACCCAGGTATTCTTCTAGCAGTCTTCCTGGAAGGGTTAAAAACATTACAATTACACACACACACACACACACACACACACACACACACACGTATGTTTATAACAGCACAACTCATACTAGCTCAATCTTGGAAGTGACCTATCTGTCCATCAATAGATGAATGTATAAAGAAAATAATGATAATCATGAGTCATTTGTAGGACAGTGAATGTATTTTGAGACCATTAATGTTTAGTGAAATAAGTCAGACACAAGATTAAATATTGCATAATTCCTCTTATAAGAGAAACCCAAGTATAAATAAATTGAGGAGCAAAATAAAAGACAGTTAATATGAATCAGATCTTTTACAAAAATGAGGGGTACGGGGCTGGGGGTTTAGCTCAGTGATTAGAGTGCTTGCTTTGCGAGCACAAGGCCCTGAGTTTGACTCCCAGCACCAAAAAAAAAAAAAAAAAAAAAAAGAGGGGTACCAAGAGATGGAGGGAGCCTGGGGGGTTGGGGAAAGGAATGTGGTTAAAAAAAGTAATAAAATGAGTTACACACATGTACCAACTCCCCATGATGAATAGAATCATTATGTACTGCAAGGAGGTAGTAATAAGGATAAAATTTTTTTTAAAAGCCAGGTGTGGTGTGCATACCTGTAACCCCAGTACGCTGACGCACTGAGGCAGGAGGATCCCAAGTTAGACCTCAGCCTGGACAATTTACAGACTTAGTGAGACACTCTGTCAAAATTTAAAAATAAATAAATAGGGCCAGGGATATAGTTCCATGCAAAGGCCCTGGGTTCAACACCCAATACCAAATACAGAGAGATACACAGTATCAAAAGAGATAAAGCAGGTCATTATATAATGTTATGTTAAAGGATGTAATTCATCAGAATGTAACCAGTGTAAACATGTATACCCAGCAATGGAACACCTCGATACATAAAGCAAATCTGTCGATTGTTCTGAAGAGACTATAACATAATAATAATAGCGGATTTCGATATCTCACCTTCTAATGGACAGAACATCCAGACGAAATCAATAAGGAAATGTAGGCCTTAAATTCTATTTTAGATGGAATGAACCTCATCGATACATACAGAACATTCTTCTCAAGCACATATGGAACATTCTCCAAGACAGATCATATGCTAAGACACAAAACAGGTCTTAACAAATTAAAGAAGACTGCAATCACATCAAGTTTCTTTTTTAACCGCAATGGTATGAAACAGAAATCAGTTAACAAAAGGGATTCCAGAAAATTCAGAAATACATAAAAATTAAACAACATAATCTGGGTCAAAGAAGAAATCCAAAGAGAGAAATTTAAATGTCTTAGGGCAAATGAAAATAGATGATAAACCAAATTTTATGAAATGCAGCAAAAGCAATTCTGCAGAAAGTTTACAGCAATAAATGCCTATATCATAAAAGAAGAAAGATGTCAAATAACCTAATATTATACCTCAGGGACCTAGAAAAAGAAATAACAGAAGAAAGAAAAGAATAAAGATCATAGTATTAATAAATGAAATAGAGGTTTAAAAACAATAGAAAAGATTAATGAAACCAACAAATCTTTAGATACATTAAGAAAAAAAGAAAAGAAAAGAAAAAGAGAAGCCAGGTTGATGGCACATGCCTGTAATCCCAGCTACTCCAGAGGCTGAGACAGGAAGACTGCAAGTTCCAGGTCAGCCTGGGCAACGTATGAGACCCTATTTCAAACAAAACGAAAGAAAGAGAAAAGAAAGAACATTCTCAAAAAAAAAAAAGATAAAAATTTAAAAAGAGAATAAGAAGAGATTAAAGGACGGGATTCAAATAAATGAATTCAGAAATGAAAGATGAGACCATGAAGAAAAAGAAAATCTGAATGGACCAATAATGAGCAAAAAGATTGAATAAGTTAAAAAAAAAAAAAAAAGACTCCCATGAAAGAAAAGCCCGGGTCTGGGCTCCTAATCTGTGAAACAAAGGAAGGAGGACCACAAATTCCAGCCCCCACCTGGGTAATTTGGTGATTTAGCAAGACCCTGTCTCAAAAAAGTTAAAAACAAAACAAAACAAAAAAAACGACTGGGACGTACCTCAGTGTGATTGCCCTGGATTCAATCCTCAGTACTGAAAAGAAAGAAAGAAAGAAAGAAAGAAAGAAAGAAAGAAAGAAAGAAAGAAAGACAGACAGACCGACCCAGAACCTGATACATTCACTGCTGAATTCTACCAAACATTTTAAAATTCATTTTTTTTATTAGTACGTATTTATAATGCATGCAATTAACAATCATCTTGGGAGTGGTTACCTGTACAGATGATTGGATAAAGAAAATGTGCTATTTATATATAATGGAATACTACTTGGCTATAAAGAATGACGAATTTGAGACATTTGTAGGAAAACAGATGTGCCTGGAAATATAATGTCGAGTGAAATAAACCAGACACACAAGCTTAAATACCATATGGTATCTCTCATTTGAGTGAGACAAAATATAAACAAAGAAAATGATAAAGGATGGATAGAAAGGGACAAGGCGACGGATCTCTTACAATAGGGAAGTGGTCCAAGGGAACAAGGGTGAGGGATGAGAAGGAGGGGAAGGAGAAATAAGAAGAATGAAGATATGCCACATACAGGAACCTAATGCCACCAATTAATCTATCAAACATGTAAAGAACTAATACCATCTTTCTTGAACTCTCAAACTCTTCCAAAACATGGAAGAAGGAATATTTCTAAACTTATTCTATGAGTTCAGCACTAACTTGATACCAAAACCAGACAAGGATACTACAAGAAAAGAAAATTACAGGCCAATATCTCCGATGAACATAGATGTAAAACTCCTCAATGAAATACTACCAAATAAAATTTAACAGTGTATTAAAAGGATCATTCATGATGATCAAGTAGGATTTATCCCAGGTATATAAGGGTATTTCAACACATGCACACCTATAAATATGATACACCACATTCACAAAAACGACAAAAACATATTATGATTTCCACAGATGCACAAAAAGCATTGGCTACAGGTAATAACAATGTATTGTATTCTTCAAAATAGCTAAAAGACTGAATTTTAAGTTTCATCACAAAAAATGAAAAGTACATGAAGTAATGTATATATTAAGTAGGTTGATTTAGCCATTACACAATTTATACATGCTTTGAAAATATGTATAATTTTATTTGTCAATTAAAAATAAATTTAAGAATAAAATATAACAAAACTTGAGAGTAAAAGATTCTGACACCAGAATTATTAGAATAGAGTGTCTAAACTGTTCAGTTTTTTAATGTGTCACCAAGTTGCTCAGACTGGCATCAAATGTGTGATCATCCTGCCTCAGCCTCTCAGGGAGCTGGGTCAGCAGGTATGTGGCATTGTGCCTAGCTAAAGTGTCCATTTTCTGGACAAAGAATTATGAGACATACGAAGGAACAGGAAAGTATGCCACATACACAGGAAGAAAAAGCAGCCAAAAGAACATGTCCTTAAGAGGGCTGATATTTTAAATTTAAAAGACAAAGATTTTACATTAGCTATTGCAAATATTTTCAAAGAATTAAAGAAAACTATATCTGAAGAATTAGAGAATATGATAATGATGTGTCACCAAATGGGAACTATCAATAAAGTGATAATTTATTAAAAAATCAAATGGAAAATCTGGAGTTGAAAAGTACAACCAAGATGAAAACTGCACTAGAGTGGCTTAGTGATAGATTTGAGATGGCCGGAGAAAGAAAGGATAAGAAAGAGATTATCCATTCTGAGAATCAGAAAGATAAAAGAAGGAAGGAAAGAGAAAAAGATCACAGATTTGTGGGACACCATCAAACATAACAACACATACACAATGGAACTTGAAAAGGAGAAGAGGCAGAGAAAGGACTGAAAAGTTCAGGGCTTGAAGAGATTCAATCCCAGAAATATCATGACGAAACTGATGAAGGCCAAAGATAAAAGAAAATCTGGATCCAAAAAGCAATGTTTATAAAAAAGGGCTGGGGATTTGGCTAAGTGGTTAGAGTGCTTGTCTTGCAAGGACAAAGCCCTGAGTTCAATCCCCAGCACCAAAAAAAAAAAAAAAAAAAAAAAAAAAAAAAAAAAAAAAAAAAAAAAAAAAAAAAAAAAAAAAAAAAAAAAAAAAAAAAAAAACCAAACCAAAATAAAAGAAAGAAAATATGGAAAGCAGTGACAGAAAATGACTTTTAACTTCAACAAGATTAACCATTGCTGGTGTTGGGCATTTAGCTCAAGTGGTAGAGCACTAGCCTAGCAAGTGTAAAGCCCTGAGTTCAAGCCCCAGCACACTTAAACTCAAAAAATTAACTGTTGCCTCTCATCAGAAACCATGGAGGCCAGAAGATGCAATGACATCTTTAAACTGGTGAAAGAAAAAAATTATCAACTGAGAATTCTTTCTCTAGCCTTGCTGCCATTTGAAAATGAGTATTTAAGATAAAAAAAAAACTGAGACAATTTGTTTCTAGCACCCCTCTCCTATAAGAAACACTAATTTTAGGTTAAAATTAGAGGATTAAATGTTAATTTGAAGGTAATTACATAGGTATCATGAAAAAATTAGTTTTCTTTGTAACTTTAATTTTCCTTTCTCTTTTAAAAGACAACTGAATAAAAGAATAATAAAACTGTTGATGGGCTTATAATGTATAAAGAGGTAATTTTATGGCAATACTGCAACAGAGGTAGGAGGGAGCAAAGTTTTTATATGCTATTTGAAATTAGTTATTATTAAATTTAATACAAAGTAGGTTGTCAAGTTACAGTGTTAATTGTAATACCCAGGGTAATGACTAAGAATTTAGGTTAAAAGTATAGTTAAAAAGGAAATTTAAAATGTACAGTAAACAGTGTGTATTTAATACAAAAGAGCAGAGGAACCGGGGAACAAAAGAACAAAAACAACATAAGACATACACAAAGCAAATACCAATCCTTCACAAATCCTTCCCTCAAAGATAGGAGGAATTTACTAGAAAACTATCTGAACTAATAAAAAGTGCAGCGATGAGCATGATAGATCAATAAACAAAAATAAATTATATTTGTATACATTAACAATGAAAAATCAGAAGGCGAAATTAAGAAAAAAATCCCACTTACAAGAGCATCAAAAATAATACAGTACTGAAGAATACATTTCACAAAGCCTGTATGCTGAAAACTACAAAAAAATTCCTGAAAGAAATCAAAGATCTAAATAAATAGAAAGACATTCCATGTTCGGATTGGAAGACAATAGTTAAATGGCAACATTCTCCAAAATTGATATATAAATTTAATACAATCCTTATCGAAATTTCAGCTTTTCTCCAGGTGCAGTGGCACATACCTGTAATCCCAGCTACTCAAGAGGCTGAGGCAGTACTCACTTCGGCAGCACATATACTAAAATTGGAACGATACAGAGAAGATTAGCACGGCCCCTGAGCAAGGATGACACGCAAATTCGTGAAGCATTCCACATTTATTTTTAAAAAAATTAAAAAGAGGCTGAGGGAGGAAGACCACAAGTTTGAAGTCAGCCTGGGCAACTTGGTGAAAAAAATTGGTTTTTTGAGACAGGGTCTTGCTATGTAGTTCAGGCCGGTCTTGAACTCACTATGTAGCTCAGGCTGGCCTCAAACTTGCAGCGATCCTCCTGCCTCAACCTCTCAAGCACTGGGATTACAGGAATGCGCCACCACACCCAGCAAAAAAAATTTAAAAAAAAAAAAGACTGGAGATGTAAGTAACTCAGTGTTGCCCTATTTCAATCCCTAGTACTGAAAAACAAATCCAACTTAAAAAAAGAAATCAACGAAATAATCCTAACACTCATATAGAAATGCAAGGGCCTTAGCAAATACAAAACAAGTTAGAAGACTCCCACTTTCTGATTTCAAACTGTACTACACAACTACAGTAGTCAAGACAGTGTGGTCTGGTATAGTGACAGACATACAACTTAACAGAACCTTTGGAATGGGAGACTGGAATGGAAAATTCCAAAGTAATGTACATGTAAAGGTATACAAAATTAACCTTTATATTTATTATATATGGTCAAGTGATTTTTGACAGTGTTGCCAAAATAATGCAATGGGCAAAAGAATATTTTTTAACAAAAGGTGCTAGAAGAACAAGATAATCCATGCCAGAATGAATGTGTCCCACAAAAGTTTATGTGTTGGAAACTTAATCCTCAAATTCATATGCTAATAGTATTTGGAGGTGGGGTCTTTGGGAGCCAATTACGGTTAGATGAGGTCCTGAGAGTGGGAAGTCCCATTGTAGGATTAGCGGCTTTGTTAGAGACAAAGAGAAATCTCAGTTTGGACGCTCTCACTCTCTCACCACTTGATATCTTCTGCCATGTTACAATGCAGCTTTCACCAGATGTGGACCCTGGATGTTAGATTTCCCAGACTCCAGAACTGTAAAAAATAACTTTCTCTTCTTTATAGATTACTTAGTCTCAGGTATTCTGTTACACTAATATAAAACAGAGTTAATACAGACCCCTTCCTTTTTCTGTAAGACAGAAAAATTAACTCAAAACAGATCATCAACCTAAATGTAAGAGCTAAAACTAGAATTCCTAGAAGAAAACACAGTAATAAATCTTTGTGACCTTGAGTTAGACAATGGTTTCTTGAATATAACACCAAAAGCCCAAGTGACAAATAAAAACATAAATAAATTGGACTTCATCAAAATTAAACAGTTCTGTCTATCAAAGGACACCATCAAGAAAGTGTCCAGGCATGGTAGTAACTGCCTGTAACCCCATAAATCTGGAAGGATGAGGCACAAAGATTGCAAGTTTGAGTCCAGCATGGGCAATTTAATGATTTAGTGAGACCCTGTTTAAAAATAAAAAAACAAAAAAGGTGCTGGGGATGAAGCTCAGGGCAAGGGCCTCGGTTCACTCCTCAACAGAAGAAGGAAAGGAAGGAAGGAAGGAAGGAAAAGGAAAAGGAAAGGAAGGGAAGGGAAGGGAAGGGAAGGCAAGGGAAAGGGAAGGAAGGATGGACAGGTGGACAACCCATAGGATGGGAGAAAATATCTGTAATTCATATACATGACAAGACACTTGCATACAGATATATAGACCTCTTAAAATTCAACAATAAAAAGACAAATACTGTAATCTAAATCCCCAACAACATAAAAAAAGAAAAGAAATGAAAAGACAAATAATCCAATTAAAACAGGCTAAGGGGCTAGGGACATAGCTCACTGGTAGAGCACGTGCCTAGAGTACATGAGGCCCTGGGTTCCATCCCTAGCATTGGAAAAAAATGAGCTAAGGGGAAAAAAATATATATTTCTATTGAATAGATATTTCTCCAAACATTATATATAAATAAGTAACAAGTACATAATAAATAAATTAATAAAATAATAAAATAAATAAAAATAAATTAAAAACCATTAGTTATTAAGGAACTAAAAATCAAAACTACAATGAGATACTATTTTATACTCACTAGGATGGCCATAATAACAGTCAGACAATAAAAAGTGTTGGCAAGGATGCGAAGAAATTGAAGCCCTCACATATTGCTGATGAGAAGGTAAAATAATGTAGGCACTTTTGCAAACAGTTTGGTAGTTCCTCAAAAAGTTAAACAGAGAGTTGCCATAAGACAGAGCAATTCTACCCAGGAGAAAAGAAAACATACATCCCCACACACTTGCAAATAAATGTTCAGAGAAACATTATTCATAAACCAAACATGAAAACAAATGAAATGTCTATTGACTGACCAATACATAAACAAAATGTGATATATCCATGCAGAACATTATTTGACAATAAAAAGAAATGATATACACCACAACATGGATGACTCCCTAAGATGTTACGCTAAGTGAAAAAAGTCAGTAATACAGACCAATATATTACATGGACTCAATTTTATGGAATGTTAGAACAGGTGAATTTATAGATAGAGACAGAAAGAATATTAGTGGTCATCTAGAACTGGAGATAAGGAAATTAATAGGAAGTGACCACTAATGAGTATGAAGTTTCTCTGGTAGGGGAGGGGGAGATGTTCTAAATGATCATGTGATGCTTGCACAATTCCATGAATATACTACAAACCACTGAACCCTTTGAAAGGGTAAAATTTATGGTATGCAAAATGTACCTCAATAAAGCTGTAACAAAAAGATGAAAACAGATTAAGGGATGTAGCTCACAGGTGAAATGTGTGCTTAAACATGTGTGAGCCCTAGGATCAATTCCCAACACCAAAAGAAGAAAAAGAAAAGATGGCAGCAATGATGTAATGTCTGTGTGCCACTAAAAATGATCTTGTAGAGAGGGGAAAACTGGTGGAGCACTGTCCTCAAGTAGGTAAGAGAAGATGGGGTCTAGAGCCCAAGGAGGATTGATTTCGATGGCAAAAGCAATGATTATCCATGATAATAGAGAAGGTAATGTACATGAGTACAGATGCTGTATGGTGGTTGGATGTGGTGGTGGGAATATATAGACATATTTGAGTTTTAATTAACCAGGATACCGTAGCATTGATGGGGAGCCACGGAATCTAAGGTAATTAACACATTCCCACCAGCTTCAACCACCAGGGGTACGTGCATGACTGTCCCATCAGGTGGCTTGTATCACTGGTAGTACAAATGGATCTAATTGCTTTTACCAGTCTTGTACTAATAAGGTTAACAAAAAGCCACCTGGTGGGAAGGTCATGCATGTATTACCGGTGGTTCAAGCCGTCCTGTGGTGAGACATACAAATTATGGCTCCATCATGAACAAGTTAAACAAGGGGATTGGAAGCATGGGCGAAGTTAAGGGTAAAAAATTGTTCAGTCCCAGAGGAGCTGAAGGATTCCTAGAAGTAGGGTACTAGAGGCGGTGAACTAGAAGGGTAGGAAGTACTGTTTGGAAACCAGGATGTCAGTAACTGAGCTCCTCATAGATAGTGCTAAGAAGAAGGGTAACACCATTGGACTGGGTGGCTGAGGTGGGGCCGACAGGCAGGGTCTTTGCAGGAGAGTGGGTGACAGAGCTGAGAGGTGAAGACATTAGAAGGGCCATCTATGAGGGTATTAAAATCACCCTGTCAGGATGGGGCAGTGCTAAAGACAGTGATGGTGAGCACGGAGCTAAACTTCTAGAAAGAGGAGTGGCAGAGGCAGGTATGTGTGTTTGTCTGTGCAGGACAACCCAGTGGGGCAGTGGATGACAGGATGATGATTTAAGATTAGGAACAATGTGGTTAATATTTACACAATCTCAAAGTATCTCACCATAAATCACCTATTAATTACAGAGGAAAAAAGAGCACAGGGCTGGGGATGTAGCTCAGTGGCAATATATCTGCCTAGCATGCATAAAACAACAACAACAAAACCCCACAAAGAACAAAACAAAGCAAAAAAAGAAACAAAAAAAGCTCCCAACAACAAAAGCAGTATAGTTATGTATTACCTAACAAGAAGGATATATTCTAAGACCTGTGTTGTTAGGTGACCTTATGGTTATGCAAACACAGAATGTACTGTCCTGTGTAAGTAAGACACTAAGGTGGTAATAATGTCACTAGCCAACAAACTCTTATAGGACCATTTTGCATTTGAGGGCCATTGCTGACCGAAACATCATCATGTGGCACGTGACTAAAACTATAGTAGATAAACCTGGCAGACATCACCTTAAATAAGTAGTCACAGCAAACAAAATTAGTATTGGGACAAAATGACATCATGTGCCTCCTAACACAATACACTGAAGATGTAACATCTCTTCTGTGGTATTCTTGACAAAATTACGTAACTTGAGTATAACAACAGTGAAACTTCAGACAAACCTAAATTCTATAAAATAACTGGTTAGGACTCTGCAAAAGTATTAAAAATACAAAGAAAGATTAAAGAACTGTTGCAGATTGGGAGAGCCTAAGAACACACGATGACTAAATACAACATGGGATCCTGAATTGAATCCTAGAAGAAAGAAAAAATGATATTAGTAGAAAAAACTGATAAAATCTGAGGAAGTTCTGTACTTTTGTTAGTAGTATTATACCAATGTTAATTTTCTAATTTTTGGATGGTATTGGGGGTTGAACCCAGAGCCTTCACACTGAGCTACATCCCCAGCCCTCTTCTATATTTTATTTTGAGACAAGGTCTCACTAAATTCCTAAATTGCCTGGGCTGGGCTCAAACTTGTGAGCCCCCTGCCTCGGCCTCCCAGAATGCTGGAATTACAGGTGTGCACCCATAACACCTAGCTAATTTTCTTAATTTTTGATATTTAAACTGTAGATATATAATTTCTTAGCATTTAGGGAATCTGAGTAAGGCTATATAAGAACTCTTCTGAAATTATTTAAAAATTTGTCCAGGTAAATGAATGCACCTTGAGATAATACTCTTAAGTGAAATAAATCAGACACACATGTTTAAATACCACATTGTTTGTCTGGTGTGAGAAATTGAAAGTGTAAATAAGGACTAAAATGTATCATATTGGGAAAGGGAAGAAACTGTTCAAATGGGGAGGGGAACAAGGGAGGGGAAAGGGGGAAAGGAATGGAGGGACAAAGAAAAAAAGAGAATACAAGGAAAAAATGGAAATAAAACTTTTGTAAACAGGAGGGGAGGAAGGGTTGAAGGGAGGGGAGGGGAACAGGAAAAAAAGAAGCACCAAGATATATCATATACAGGTACAAATTTCTGATGATGAATGTTATCATTATGTATATCTAAAATGTATCACTAAAATAAAATTTTTAAAAATAGGAAAAAATTTTGAACATTTAAAGACTCTAACAACAAGACTAGTGATGTAATTACTGTAGAACACTTGCCTAGCATGTGCCAAGCCCCAGGTCTTTTCCCCAGCATGGCAAAAACAAAAAAACTAAAACTAAAAACAATTAAACAAAAAGGTTAAGGAGGAGAGAAAGAAACTGTCTGCAAAGGACAATCAGGAATGATGACACCTAGCCCTACCCCCCGGTCTCCTGATAAGAGAGGTATGAGGGGCTGCTGAAGGAACAAGCTGTTCAGGGAGAAGCCAGATGGTTATTCAAACAGTGGTTCTTGGTGTGGACAGTCAAGGAATGTTTTGAGGCACTTCGGATTATCACAATAATTAGTGACATTTAGTAGACATGGAGCACAGATGCTCAGCATCCTGCAGTGCACGAGACAGCTCCACATAACAAAGAACTGTACTATATCCCATACAACCTTAGAATAGTCCACCAGACCACCTATTCTGTATATAGAAAATCTGTTCATTTGTCCATACAACATTTACTGAGAAAGCCTATTATGTACTAAAAACTGTTTTAGGTAATAAAGATACATCAAGGAATAAAAAAAGACAAAAATCCCTGTCCTTCTGGAGCACACAATTGAATACAGAGTCAGACAATAAACTTCAGAGAAGTAAATCATACAGTCATGTGCTGCATGATGTTTCAGACTGCATACATGATAATGATCCCATAAGATTATATTGCTTAGTGTTACTCAGCTTTCCATTGAAGTGATGAAATAGCGGAGTGAATCAACTTAAGAGGAGGAAAGATTTATTTTGGCTCACGATTTCAGAGGTTTCAGTTCATAGTTGGCTGGCTCCAGCCACAGTTGGCTGGCTTTGAGGCCTGTGGTGAGGCAGAACACCAGAGTGGGGAGTATTTAGTAAAGCAAATATGCTCAGCTCATGCTGGCTGGGAAGCAAAGAGAGAGAACAAGGAAAGGGCCAATGGATAAGCTATTCCCTTCAAGGACATGCCCCCAGTGACCTACTTTCTCCGAATAGGTCCCGCTTCTTAATCTTTCCACCACCTCCCAAAAGCATGGGGACCAAAACTTCAACATATGAAGCTTCGAGGGACATTTCAAACTATAACGCCTAGTGAGGCTGTAGCAGTCATAATTTGCATAAAATATTCACACAATGACAGAATCACCTACAACACATTTCTCAGAACATATGCCCATTGTTAAGTGACAGACACATGACTGTACTACGTAAGAAAGCAAAGAATACTACAGAATAACACAGCAGGGTTAGTGCTAGGGGAGAGCTGCAATTTTAAAAAAGGAAGGTCAATGTGGCCCTCACTGAGAAAGTGACATGAGTAGAGGCCTGAAGGAAGTGAGGGCATGAATCCTGTGGATAGATAAGAACATTCTAAGCACAGAGAAAGGCCTAGTACAAAATTCCCAAGGTAGAAGAGTGCCTACTGTGTCCGAGTAACATTAAGGAGGCCAGTGTGAGTGGAAGAGAGGAAATAAGGGGGAAGAGAGGTAGAAGGTAACTCAAGAGATATCAGGGGAGACAGATTGAGGATTTGATTTTATTTTTTTAGGGTGCAAAGAATTTTAATATATACTGACTTATCCAGAAATTCAACAACCATATAAATTGACATCATTTTATTTAGAACCTTATGAAGAAATGTTCATCATTTAGGAAAACTTCATCATTCTATTTGTCATTTCTGAGTCATCAGTCAACACAAAAGTACTGTAGCTGTCACAGGTTCAAATATCATTATCTGTAAGACCATTTCATAATGTCTTCTACTGTAGTCACAACCTAGCCTTTACATAGTGAAACGTATATGGATTTATTATAAGTTATTCTTTATTTTACCCTTATATCACAATAAGGGCACTATATTGGTTTGGGGGGGTTATGTCTATATATAGGTTCTATTTTCTGTGTATTTCATTTAAGAATAGTGAAGGAGGCAATTGAAAATATACATTATAAAAATTAGTGCACTGGGACCAACAGGTGTCAGAACGAGCATCCCTGAAGGTGGGCTTCAGAAAGCCAAGGAGGAGGAATTCAGGATGAGAACAGAAAAGAGGATGTTCACCTGCAATCCTACCATTCTGGGAAGCTGGGGCAAGAGGATCACAAGTTTGAACACTGGGCAACTCGGTGAGACCCTCTCTCAAAATTAAAAACTAAAAAAGGTTAAAGATGTAGCTCAGTGTGAATGAAGGCCCTGTGTTCAATCCCCAGTACAAAAGGAAGTGGGGGGTATGTGAAAAGAAGAGGATGTCCAGGGCTGCATGTAACCAAGAGATCCCTGGGCTTCTGGTGGTGATTAACATTCTGTAGGATGTTGCTCCCCATCTTGGGTGTCTCTACCTGTTTAACAGAATAGGCTGGGCACCGAAGGGGGTTCTCTCCTCAATAAAACCAGAAGCAGCCCAAGGGCAGGCTCCAATTTTCATCCTGACCTATGGCCACGCTCATACAAACAGTGCACTTCTAAACTCTTTAGGGATTGGAAAGAGGGTGAAAGAGAAAAAATAACAGAGAATGAAGTATTCAGAAAAAAGATACATTGGGGGAAGGATCAGACACAAGGACAAAACAAAGACACAGACCAAAAGAGACAATATTCTTTTCAGTTACGTGTCTACTGAAACTACGGAAAATTTTCTAAGGACCAGTAACTGGCCAGAAACTGGGCAAAGTGATGCACATGCATTGTCTGTTAGAGCCCTATTTCACAGATGATGAAACTGAGGCCCAGACAAGTGAAGCAGACAGCTCAAGGCCTCGTGGGTAGTTTTAATTGGTCGAGGCAGGATGAAGGCTCCAAGGTCTGGGCTGCCTACTGTGACCCGAAGAGGGGGACAGTGACTGTGAGGTGGGGGAGAAATGGAGACCGGCAGGCACCAGGCGATCACGTGAGTGGCAGACCAGCACAGAATCGTTTCCCAGGAGACTGTGTTGGGGGGAGCGGAGGGAGGGCACAGGTGGTGGGCTCCGCAAGGTACTCACCTGGCTGCCGTCTGGGGGTCGCAGGTGCACTCGCCCTCCCTTTGCTACCCGCAGGATCCTCTGCCACCCGCTGGCCTAGGGTTGAGAGGCCGCCCAGGTAAAAGCTCGCTCAGGCCCCACCCCTCCGGCGCTCTGAGCCGGCCTCTTCCACCCGCCACTTCCCCATCCCCCCCCACCTCATTTCACGCTTCTCACCCGATACCCCGCCGTCCGCCCCGCCAGTGCCGCGGGCGAAGCGATACCACGGGCCCGCCGCCGGAGCTCGCGATTCCACTGGATGCTTTCCTCCCTCCGGCTCGAGCACCAGCGGGGTCACGAGTCTCCACCTTTCCCGACGGCTTCACGGCTCCCATTGGAGGAGTGCCTCCAGCCTTCCCTCGAATTGGCAGAGACGGAAACACTTTATTTTTACCCCCTAGGCCAGGATCCAAGCAGAAGAAGACTCCGCCCCTTTGGGGGTCTCTGATTGGCTTACGATCCAAGCCGACTCTTTAATAGGGTTGGCCGGGAAAGGGGCGCTCCTTACTGCGTATTGCCGGCCTATTAGGGCTTCAGAGGGCTAGTTGGAGCACGCAAGCGCGAAGCCCAAGCCAGGCCCGCGCCGGTCACTCAAGTCTCGTCTCCAGAAGCCACCTTGCATTTCGAACACTCTGCTAAGAGACACGACTCTATACAGAGTTTTCCATAGTTCCACACCCACCCGCAGAGATTTATGGGCCAGGGTTTTCTCCCTCTCTCTCGAGGTGAACAGAGTTCCTAATTCCATCCATGGAGGGTAGGCGGATACGGTGCATCACTCACCAGCCTCTGCTGCTTACTGAGACATTGGTCAAGTGGCAACCTCGCTAACTGCCTTAGTTTAACCATCTGTGAAATGGAAAGATGTTTAAGCCCCCCCCCAGTACTGTGAGGATTAAATGAGAGAATATAAAATAATTCCATGGGGAATAAATAATTAAAGTCTCTTCTCCCAGTGTTCAGGCAGAGGAAACTATAGCCCACAGGGGCAAACTGACTGGCTTGAGGTCACACAGCCATTACCCAGAATAAAACCCAGGCTCCTGTCTTCCAAAGGAAAGCCATTTAAGAAGGAAAGGAAGACAGTAAGGACCCTACTATTAACAGGGGTTTTAATTTGGGTTCCACAGACCTGTAGTCGAATCTGGGGACAGGATTTGGAGGGGCCCATCAACCTAGATGGGAAAAAATGTGCATCTTTTATTTCCCTCTCTGCTAAATATAATTTAGTACAGTATTTTCAATAAAGAATGCAACTAACCATAATAGTAACAGTATTGCAGTCACCGATAGAAATCACAGAGATTTTCACATCACAGTGTAGATATTGCAGCTCTCTTACAATATACAATCTGCGCAAGGCCCTGAGTTCAGTCCCCAGCACCCCTCCCCCAAAATATACACTGTCATCACTGTTTGAAAATCATGGTAGTCCTCGGAATTTTCATAAAATCTTAGGATTTAATGGGTTAGTGGGGAGCACATATATTACTATAGCATATATTTGCTTTTCCATATTTGAATAGCTACTGTACACAGTATTTCAATATAATCAGTTTCCTCTGAAATTCTCAGTATTTTATGCACTTAAAATTTTTTCTTAGTAAAGGTTTATAGGCTTTGCTAGATCGCCAAAGAGGTCGTGGCACAAAAAAATTGAACTTTGGGCTCCGGGAAGACAAAGTCTTGATTTCTCTTGTTTCCTTGCTGTGTCCCTATCATCCACTCTAGTACGGCACACACAATCGGTGTTCAACAAATATCTATTGAATGGATAACAAGGTCCTTCTTCAACCTCCTCTGCACCCCCAGCTGAAGGAACAAGTGCTGGCTTTTTGGTCACCTAAGAAGGAGAGATGTTCTTGAATCTTGTTTTTCTCATTGGCAATTTGCTTCTGTCCACAGAGATGGGTGGCTCTTTAAAGATCTGGCCCCAGGAGATTATGGGAACCTCGTGCCTAGGAGCAGTGCCCTTTACTGCAGAGACAAGGAGTAAAGGACATGGGGACAAGGAGTTTCAGCAGGGGAACATGCCCTGCAGTACATGGGGACTGTGGCTATTCATCCTCCTCCTGGTTTCTGGTTAATGTTCCAGAAAATAGGGCCTATCTTCTCTGATCTTCAGTGAAGAGTATATTTTGGATCTAGCTGTGACCATAAAGACCTTCTAGAACAGTCCTCCTTTTTGGAGGCCCAGACTGAGAAGTGAGGGTACAGGGAACAAGATGTTGCTCTGGGAAAAGAACATCTTCTCCATCCATGCCTCAGGCCAGGACATGAGCACCCTTGCCAGCTACATTAGCATCCCATGACTAGCTCCTAAGAGTGTCCCTGAAGACCAGAGGCTCCCTCTGACAGGGTGGGTGAAGAGTAGACTCAAAGGCCAGGATGAAGAGTTAGGCCTTCTACTGGGGAAGGGGCAGAAAATAATAGGGATGAGCATGAAGGTCTGACATCACAGACCAGCTTCAGGGCTAGACTCCATCTTGGGATCTTGGGCAGGTTACTTTTCCTGGGCTGATTCCCCAGCATGATTAGCCTAAGGTTATAGATAGGAAAACTGAGGCCCTCTAGAGAAGATAAGGGAGTCACATTGTGAAGTAGAGCAGGCTGAAGCAAGAGCAACCAGGCTGGGGCTGAGGATATAGCTCAATGATTGAGTGCTTGTCTAGTGTGTACAAGGCCCCGAGTTCAATCCCTTGTACCAGGTGAAAAAAACAAAAACAAAAAAGAGGAACCAAGCTGGCTACCTCTCAGGCTAGCTGAGATCATCTTGCCAGGCTGACCTCTTCCTGACCCACTCCAGGGCCTTTGCCCCTAGTACCTCACTTTATCCCTTCCTTATCACATGTGCCTACTAGGACTGGTTCCAGATGGTTCCATGAGATGTCTATTTACTTTGCACAAGATACCTTGACTTAGGATTTGGCACTCTCAGCTCTATCTCTGAGGTACTGTATACCCTGGGCAAGGTATCCCCCTCCTTTTTTGTAGTTTTTTTTTTTTCTCTTGAGATGGAATCTCACTATGTTGTCCAGGTTGGTCTAGAACTTCTGGGCTCAATTAATCCTCCTGCCTCAGCCTTCTGAGTAGCTGGGACTACAGGTGTGTATTACCACACCCAGCTGAGATGTTATCCCTTTCTAAGATTCAGTCTTTTCTAACCATCTCTAACAAAGTGAATCGAGGTTAGAATCAGAAATATTAAAACCTCCATCCTCTTCCCAAAACGTTTAGCAGAAGCATGAAGAGTTATTTCTATGATCTGGTATTCCAGTCATTTGAAAGAAGAGGCCCAGAGAGGGCAGGGGACTTGCCAGAGGCCCCACAGCAACCCAGTAGCCATCCTGACTCCTCCCAGTCCCTCTCCTCCCATATCTAAAGCCTGGCAATTTTAGTATCTTTTTTTTTTTTTGGTTTTTTTTTTTTTTTGTGGTGCCGGGGATCGAACTCAGGCCCTTGTGCTTGCAAGGCAAGCACTCTAATCACTGAGCTAAATCCCCAGCCCTAGTATCTTAAAAGCTCTCATGGAATGGAGAGATTTCTCATGCAGAATGAATCCAATTAGTTTATGTAGATACTTTCTCTCAAGGAAACAAAGCATAACTCCCTATTCCTAACGTATGGGCTGCACTTAGAGGCTTCTTTCTAAAGAGTACACCACAGAAAAGGGAGAAACAAGTAATTTTAGAGTGGAGAAACCTGACAGACTTCCTCAGCCAGGTGATCAAAGTCAACATCAACAGTGATAAGTCATATCGATAGTATGTAAACTTGATGTAATGAGAATAGCATTTTACTTCAGTGGTCTTCCTTCCCAAGCCCATAACCCTCTGTAGTCATGAGAAAAAATATCAGACAACATTTCCAGTCAAGGGAAATTCTACAAAATACCTGAGCAGTACTCCTCAAATGTTGAGCCCAGGTTATCCAAAACAAGGCAAATCTGAGAAAGTGTCACAGCCAAAGAGGAGCCTAGAGACACGGTGACTAGTGTAGGGTGGTATTCTGGATGGGATCCTGGAACAAAACAGGACAACAGGTTAAAACTAAGGACACCCGAAGAAAGTATGAACTATGGTTTGCTGATACTGGTTCATTAATTTTAACAAATGTACCCCACTAATGTAAAATGGTAGTAAGGGAAAATGGCTGTGGTGTATATAGGATTTCTCTGTATTATCTTTGCAATAATTCTGTAAATTTAAAACTGTTCTGATATTTAAAATTAAGAAAAAAAATCCCTCCCATGTGCCTGTGGCCCTGTAACCTGAGGTTTAGCGTCAACTTCCTCACTGCCTTGCCCCGCCTCCTTCCTTCCCCCATCCATTCTCCTGGGAACCAGTAGAGGGCATTCTTGAAAATACAAATCTGACCTCATCTGAAGCCTCCTTGCAAAATAAAAGCCATGGACGGAATGTTCCGGGGATGCCAGTCTGTGTGAAAGTTATCATTATGATGCAGAATGAATCTGGGAAATATTTCTGGTGTCCGCTGAAATAAAATTACTGTATCCAAAATTTAATACAGCTCAGCTTTTCCGCGGTCTCCTGGGTAAAGTCTGCTTTTCAGAGAGGTCCAACTCCCAAGATTCCCACCCCGTTGCGCAGCTAGAGGTTTTCCCTTTATCTCCATGCGAACTCCTCGGCTTAGCCATCTCTTTTCCTGCCTTCTCCCCCAAGCCCAGCTCCAGGGACCTTGCATCACCCCCGAAAGAGAGCGCTCCGGCGCGACTGGGTTGTGGTATTATTCGTGCTTTTCGTTTTTTACTACTACAAGCCAACGAGAAAAATGGAGTCCTCTGGCTCCCGCACCGCCAACTCACACTAGGCCCGAAGAAAGGTCTGACGCATTCTAAATGAAAAGATGAATCACCAAATAAACTGATGGTCTAGGGCGCTGAACGTCTCTCCGCGTTTGCGCCAGAGGGGAAGGAATGGGAAGCTCTTTGCTTCCCGGCCGGGTCCTTTGCGGCTGCAAGGAGTGGGCGGGGCTTCCTCAGCCTCGCTCAGCCATTGGCCGGAGCAATTCCGCAATGGCCTGATGCAACGCCTTCAGGGCCCCACCGAGCCGGGTCCTCTCTAGCCAAGCCCTGGGGCTACCACCATCTCCGCGGCCCAGCTTGGGGCCCGTGGGGAGACAGAGACTGGCCACCAGGGATGGCGCACTGCGGCGGACAAAAGACTCGAAGCGGCACTTTGAATTTGCTCAGTTTTATTAGGGTCATCAAGATTCACAGGGAGAGGGGGGATTTCTGGGGGAGGGGAGAGGAACACAGCAAAGGCTAAGCGGCCCTGTACAGACACCAAGGCGTGGCGGGCTGGGGGCCCGGCGGGTAAAAGGGAGGAGGAAGAGAAAAACTTGAGCGAACAGGATGGAGGCAGAGCCTCCAAGGCCACTGTGAGGCTGCGACGAAGGCCACAGCAGTCCTCCCAACTTGGGGACTAGGGTGTCCACTCTACAGCATGGGGAAAGGGGCTGGGACCGACATCAAAGAGAAGGGTGCTAGAGGAGCCCTGACCAAGGCATCACGAAATAGCAGCACACAGAAGCCAGTGGGGAAGGAGGGCCAAAAAAGAGGGACTATCCCCCTCCCCCCCAAATAAGAACTCTGCAATTACCAAACCATAAAAATAAACTTTAAACCCGTGTACGAAGTCGGTTACTCCCCAGAAGTGCAACGTGGGGGGCCCTAGCTGAGGGGGAGGGCAAACAGGGCAGGGGGAAGAAGGATACAGAGAAGAGACTGCTCCAGGGAGCTGCCCAGGGAAGAGTAAGATGTTTATCCGGTTTTCCCCTTCTCCATGTTGGACCATGAGTCTGGAAACTGAAGCACCTGCTCCATGTCAGTGTCTTCTGAGTCCACTTCGCTTCCTTCCTCCTCACCTTGCTCACTGCCTGTGTAGGGGAGAGGCAAGGAAGGGCAAATGGTGGAGGGCATTAGATAAGCAGGTAGATGGCACTCTGAAAAAGGAACAACACATAGCCAGGGCTTTTGAGGGCCTGGAACCACTCGCCCAGGGCCTTTGCTTGGAACAGGGCCCCCAGGGCAAGGGGGAGTGGAAGGGAGACAGCAAGGCAGGGTAGGCTTCCTGCCTTTGTTCTATCAAAATTGGTATCTCTCTGAAAGTTTCTTCCTGAGCTCCAACCTCAGCTGAATAAACCTTCTATTCATCTCCTGGCGGCTCCCTCCCTTCTTCCCCCCAATCTGATCCAAACAGGCCCCAGTCTGTCTGGTTTTTCTTTGTGAGGGGTGCTGGGGATTGAACTCTGGGCCTTGCACTTTGCTATGCAAATGCTCTACCACTTGAGCTAAATCCCCAGCCACTCCCAGTCTGTTGTTTCGAACCCAATTCCCTGCCTCCACTCCCACCCCAGGGCTGAGCAGACAGCTCTGCTTCCTATTCTTGGACAGAACAGACGCCATCAGGTAGGAAGGAAGAAGGGCTGACAACTCAGTTTCCCTACCTGATTTGAAAGTATGTCTAGATTGAGGCAACTCACTCATTCAATGCCTTGTCTTTGGTGCCCTGTCCCTGCCCCCAATGGAAATTTGTCAGGGACCTCATGGCCAAAGACTCCAGGAGTGGCTGGTGTTTCTGTCTCTTCCACCTCCACAGCGAACCCGCCTCTCCTCTGTCTGCCTGTAACAAGTCTTCTGGGCCAGACTCACACCTGGGAATCACCTTAAATACTGCTTTCTCCCTCAAACCCCTGCATGCGATCCTTCCTCTGCATTTGCCAAAATGCATTCTTTGGTGAGCAGTGAACATTGGCTTGTGGTCAAGAAATTTAGGAAATTCTGGGTCCTACAATGTGAAATAGGATTTTTACAGCAGGACTTCTCAGAGCCTTTAAGGTGCCAATGTACATGCAGTATTTCTGCAATGTGTTTGACCACCAGACTCTTCTGTGAGAGGCAGCTTTCAGAACTGGTGAAGCATCCTCAGAAGATAATTTCAGAAACCTTGCCTTACTACATTCTTCATTCCACAGACAATGGCCCATAATGCTTCCCAGTGGGAATGCAGCTTCTAATTCAAAGTTCACCTTTCTCTAGCTCTCTCCTCACCTTCCCAACTCTTGATGTAGAATTAGTTTCTCCATCATCCTCTGGGCTCACAGAGCATACTGTTCACTTCACTCCTAGCAGCCCGGACAAACCTGGGAGTTCCTAGCAGGCCAGGGCTGGGTATACCATATGTTGAATGTATTACTTTTCCCCTGTAATGTGCCCTTTTTAGTCTTCCACCCACTGCGTCCTATCTCCTGTCCACCCATCACTCAGAACTGAACCACTTCTTTGGCTTTGTTACATTTTTAAGTTAAATGTTTTCTGGCCTTCCACTGTTTAAAAAGAACGCTTTCTCTTTCCTCCATAAGAATAGACCAAGTTCATGTCTGAATACCCTGCACCAGGCTTTCTCTGAGAAAAGAGAATGAAGGAAGGTAAGAGAGGTCTCACCTTCCTCACTGCCCTCTTCCTCTTCCTCCATTGATTCTTCAGAGATGATCTCTACCTCATCCTCATAGTTATCCTGGTTGGTGTTGTTATATTGATCCTTGTCAAAGACTTCAATGTCATTGTTGTAGTACTCAATGTCTCTGTCATCATCATCACTCCCCTCATTGTCACCCTCATTGCCGTCATCATCACTGCCCTCAGTGTCACCTTCACTACCATCATTATCTTCATCATCACTGCCCTCGTCTCCACTGTCAGTCTCACTGCAGTCTTGGTTGTTACCACTGCTGCCTTGGTTGCCATCTTCCAGGCTATTGTTGTTGCCATCAGGATTCGTGGTGTTGAGATACTCATTTTCATAGGTCTTGCTACTGTCTTCCAGGTTCTCACTGCTGTCATCAGGGCTCTCATTGTCATCAAGACTCTCAATGGTGTCAGTGGTCTCACTGGGGTTCTCGTTGTGCTCAGGGCTCTCACTGTCACACAGACTCTCATTGACATCAGTTATCTCATTGTCAGTGGTCTCGAAGTAGTCAGTGGTCTCCATGAAGTCAGAGATCTTGATGTCATGAATGGTCTCATTGTCAGTAGTTTCATCAATGTCTGAGATCTCGCTGAGAATGTCTTCCATGGCATAATGGTCATAAGCATCTTCCATGATCACCATCTCATATTCATCCTTGGCTTTACTGTGGGGAAGTTTGGGGCTGAGTATGGGGTTAGTAGAAGGACCAGGGCAGACACTAAAAGGTGGCAAGTAACTGGGGAGGCTGCAGTCTACAAGGGTTCCTAGGCATGAGGCTAGGGCAAGGAGAGTCCCATTTCTGCCCCTGACCTACACATGTAACCTCAGGGCATTTCTGGGCATTATTCCTCACTTGTAAAACACTGTACTCGATTATCTCAAAGATTCCTTTCGGCTCTACAAATCCTGTGACACAAAGCTAGTCTTTGCCCCATCTCCAACAAACCACTTCTCAGCCACCAATTCCCCCATCACCTTTCTTTCTCTTCTCGCTTCTTTCTGGTTGCTCTGATGCCCCCTTCTCTCATGTAGTAGCGTAGAGGGTTAACCCACAAGTCATTCTTGATAATCTGTTGAAAAAGAGGAGAGAAAGAAGAACAGAGTCATGAATATAAGCTCCAGACCCTATTCCCAATTCCCTAGGCAACAAGGGCAAGCCTAGTAAAGCCTTTTCTGGTGATAGCAGAAAGTGGCCTTACCTCAGCAATCCTGTCAGCCTCTGGGAGGCTGTGGTTTGAGAACCAGCTAAAGAAGCTGTGGTTGGCGTCCTGGTTCCTGCGACCGTGGGCCTGGGGTTCCTGGCCCCGGTGCCAACGGATTGGAGTGGAGTGAGACACTAGCCGGCCTAGGGAAAGAGGAAGCCATGAAGAGGAGACTGGCTAATGATACATGGGGGGACATGGATTTATCCTGGACTGCCACTTACCTGAGCGGTTGCGCTGGAACTCCTTGACAATCACCATGTTTGTAAAGTAGGGATTTGTCTGGAAGTATAGCTTCATTTTGTAGCCCATGGAGATATGTCTGAGATCCTGTACCTGCTCAAGACGGGGATAATGATGGAATCCCCCCCATGGCCCCTCCTACTCCCCTCACCTGGAAGAACCAGATTCCTTGGCCTTCTTCTTTGGCCTGACCTGAAGATTGGTCAAATAGCGGAAAATGTCTTCATCACGTTGGTTGATCAAAATTGAAATTCTGGGGTGGTTGAGGAACTGATGAGTGGAGCGGTTTAGGTCAAGGATTAACTGTTCAGTACGGAGGGAGGGAAGGCCAGGCAGGGCAGAGCAAGAGAGGCTGGAGCAAGAGGATTCCTTCTGTGTTCATGTGATACACATGGAGTAAGTGTGTTATGGGACATGACCTGTACTTGTATTCCCATGATACCCTCTATGTGGTCAGATTGTTTATGCAACATTTAACCTCCATGTTAGGTGGTTCATATTTGCTGTATTTGGATGGTGGGGGTCTATGTCCATTTGATTTTTGTTTCTAGGTGTTGAGGGCTTATATTCACTTTGGTGTGCCTGAGAGCTGAAGGCCCCATGTCTAAGCACTGCTGTATCTGGCTGCTGAGGGCCTGTAGTCACATGATGTTATATATATGTGGGTGTCAAGTCTGTATACGCAGGATGTTGTGTGGCTAGCCCTGAGGGTCTGCGTTCAAGTGATGCTGTCTGGTGCTGAGGGCCTATGGTCACATAATACTGTGTCTAAGTGTCTTGTGTCTACATGCTACTGTGTGCCTGCGTACTGAGGGCCTGAGATCATATGCTACTTTATACCAGGGTGCCCATGTGTAATTCTATTGAGATGTTAAACTTGTGTGTTCCTAACATGTTACACAGAGTTAGGTATATTCCTCTGGGATGTGCTTAACAATCACCAATAGTGAATGGGATTCTTCCTGTTCTCCCCTTTCCTTCATTTAACTCCTTGATCTCTGTACCCAGGTATTCTTTCTCCTGACCCTTCAGGGGCTCCAGCACCTCCCTAGCCCCTTCTCCTCTAATGGAAAGCACTTCATCCAGGACTGGCATCTCCTAGTGTCTACGCAGAGACCTATATTTGCAGAGCCTTTGTAGCTTGTAAGCTCACAATTGGGTAGTTTCTCTACTGTGTGCCTTTCTCCTCTTCCTTCACTGTCTCTGAGTCAGTTCATCTTCTGTATGCCCTTCCCCTCCTCCTTTTACCGTCTCTGGTCCAATTTTTCTGCTGTGTGCCCCTTTTACCCTCCCCCTTTTCACTGTGATCCTTTTTTTTTTTTTTTTTTTTGGTGCTGGGGATTGAACTCAGGCCCTTGTGCTCGAAAGTCAAGCACTCTGACCACTGAGCTAAATCCCCAGCCCGTGATCCATCTTTTTATGTTATGCTTCTCTCACCTTTCTGACCTGCGGTCCAGTTTTTACGCTGTGTGCCCTCTCCCCCCTTCATCATCTCCAGTCCAGCTTCTCTGCTGTTTTGCCCTCCTCCTTCCATCCCTCTTCCACCCAATCTAGTCCATCTTCCCATAGGGGGCTCACTCCATCTTTGGCCCTCCCCAACACTGTCCCTCCCCCCACCGCTCCCTTTCGGTCATGGACTTGTGGCCCATGAGTATTGACGAGAAGGATACTGCTTTAACCCAGAAGCCTGGGATATGCTGGATGATGAGGTCTCTGCGCTCCAGGAAGGGTCTTCTCATCTGGATGAACTTGCGCTTGAGACGCAGGAAGGCCTTCCCTGCCTTGATGTTCACTGCTTCCAGGTCCATCTGAATGCTCTCCAGTGCCTGCAGGATGCTTTCCATCCTCTCAGCATTCCTTTCCTTGCTTTCCTTCTTCACCTTCCTCTGCTTCCTCCTCCTCCTCCTCCGTCTCTGCCTCCTCCTCACACTTTCTTTTTCATCCTCATCCTCATCTTCCACTATGATGACAGCCTCTTCATCCCTCTTTAGACCCACTAACATCTGGGGCCCCCATCTCCCTGAGCTACAGGTTTCTAGGGCCTTCTCTTCAGCAAGGGTGCTGGGCTCTGCAACCTGAACGTCAATTTCCAGGCTGCCCCCAGAGACCTCGGAAGAGGGGAGTGTTGTTTCCAGGTTCCCTGTGTGAGGGGGCACCTCCCCATACGCTGCCTGGATCGCAGGATCCCAGCCGGGCCCCCCAGCGCCCAGGGTGAAATATGCGCGGATCCCCCCCTCCTCGAGAATGACATAGGGCGGCGGTGGGGGCAGCGCCGGGCCCAGTCCCACCCCCCTCATGTCAGCCAGCACCTGTGCCGCCTCGGTTTCCTCCCGGAGCCTCGGGCGCTGCTGGGGTGGAGGCAGGGGCAACCGCAGGAGCGGCGGCGGCGGCGGCGGTGGCGGCGGCTGGTCGTGCTGAGGGGGCTCCGAACTGCTCAGGCGACGGGTCTTGGCCGGCGGACCCTCATTCGGGCGGTCCATGGTGATTACGCTCACAAAGCTCAGGAAACTGCACTCGCTCCTTCGCTCTCAATCCAGCCGCCGCTACCAGTCACACCTGAAGTGCAGCCGTCTAGCCTCACAGAACCCGCTCGGCGCACCACCTCGCTCTGGCGTTCCCTCCCACAGCGCCTGCCCTACTCCCTCCGCGCCAATCGCCAAAGCCCCGCCCATTCTTTACGCAAAGGGCCTACTCTGCCTCACCATTGGCTGCCGGTCGCCGCGGCGGCGCTCGCGCTCCTGCGAACCCTTCCTGCTCTCGCGCAATCTGCTTGCCAACACTACACGTCATCACTTTCCGATTGGCTCTCCTCGCACCCGCCAATCATGGGGTTGACTACCCCCGCATCAGCGACTAGAGGAAAAGAGCCGGGCGATTGGCTGTGAGGAAAGCTAGGGAAAGCAGCTTTTTCCCCTCATTCTTGTAACGTTTTATCCAATGGGAAAAGTACTAGACGTTCTGAAGACCAGAAAACAAGAGGAAAAACAAACGCAGGCACTGAACAGGGTGTGCTCAAAATCGAAGAGCCTCGCTGTAGCTGTCGCCCCCCCCCCGCTCCCTTCCCCTCCCCTCCCTCTAGCAACTACGCACTTCTTAAATCTGCCCCTTCCCCCACCTCCTGCTTCTGCCCCCGGGGTGAACTCTGCTGTATCTTCTCAGAGCCCGGGGTGACCTGGCGCCTGCAATTTAGGCGGGCCAAATTTTAAGGTGGAGTGTTCCATCTCTACAAACACGGCTCTAGAAATAAGAGCACAAAAAAGTAACTTCATTTGCGTCATAAAATGATTGTGATTCAGCTCATCTTCTAGCTTTTTCTAGGGCTTTCTATCGCTTCATCTATTAAATATTTCTTCGGTTTATCTGCTTTTAATCGTATTTTAGGTTTTTTGTTTTTGTTTTCTTGGATGCTGGGGACCGAACTCAGGGCCTTGGGCTTTGCTAGGCAAGCGCTCTATCACTTGAGCTAAATCCCCAACGCTACTTAGGTTTTTGGGTTTTTTTTTTTTTTGACTAGCAATGGGTGGTCCTGGGTGAGGCATAGTGGTGGAGGTCTGGCTTTGGCTCTGGAATTCACCTCAATCCGTGTGCCCCTCGCCCTGACCAAATAAATCACTGCTCTTCTCTGAGCTTGTTTCCTCTCCTACATTAGGCGTCCCTAAAGAGCCCATTGCAGCCTTGTTGTAGCAGAGAATTGGAAGGAACCTATGGATTCATCACCAGGGGAATGGATAGGAAAAATGTGACAGATGTTTTAAGATGGATCACTAGAATGAATTAGGTTCATATACAGCAACATGGCTGGATCTCTCAAAAACAGAATATTGAGTGAAAAAACAAACAACAAGATTTATAGTACAATATTGTTTATGTAAGTTAAAACATACGATATCATATTTTTTCACAGATACACATGTAAATAAACACATGACAGTGGATTGGAAGGACACACGTTATGTGGGCGTGGGAAGATGGAATCAAGGATGGATGGTGAAGGGTACAAAACAAAACAAGACAAAGAATAAAAGGGCCTTCCATGGACAAATGATGACATAGTGTGGCAAGAACTGAGGAGTATGGTCAACTCAATTCTGTGCACCTGGGAGAATTAAGTAAACGCAGACAGCAAATTGAGTGCCCAAAGAGTAGAACGACTGGGTGGGCCCCCAGACTTGTGTTTTCTTCCCCCATGACATTACTCTCTTTAAATTTAGTAAAAGCTGACCAAAATCCCAGCTGTATACGGTGAACCTTTAGGAAAGGCTCCTGTCCAGACTGAGCAGTTCCCCCAGCAACCATAACTTTGTGAGATCATTTCCCATCCCCATCAGTTCCCACAATGTTTGAACCTCAATTATCAGTCCCCAATTCTCCGTGGTGGTCCGATTTCAAGAATGCCTTGTTTTGTTTTGGGGAGAGGATTGAGTCTCTCAGGTGAGGAGAGAGGAAATGAGGTTCTGAAGTATCCTTGCTCCCTTTCCCCATCCTCAGAGCCTGAACCAAGGGAAGATGATCTTATGAGATTGGGAGTCAATCCTTTTGCTACATACCTTCATACAATTTCCAGACTCTTCTGAACACCCTACCACCTGTGCCAGCACGTACCTCTCAACAAGATGTGTATATGTGTGTGTGTGTTTGCACACTGTACATCTCCACATACAGGCATTTGCTTATATGTGTGCACCAGGTAAGTTTTCCTTAAGGGTGCCTCACCACACAAAGTCATACGGACACGCACTATCTCACTCAATCATACTTCCACACACGTGTTCACACAGAACACACTGATGGCGCCCATGCACGTGTGCATATACACATACACACAGAGTCAGAAAAAGAAAACCTCCAATATAGCATTGTTCATTTTAGTTTTTCCATTTACAAAATCCAATGGTGAATCCAAGCAGTTAGAAAAAAGAAATGGAGGAAAACCCTCCTGAGTGTACCCTATTTACCCCCCACCCCTTGGTCTTCCCGCCCCACCCCCTCGGAAAGGCACCCCCATCACTATCACTGAGAGAACAGGTACCCCCACTCCAGCCTCTCAGCCACTCTGGCCTGCCTTTCCAGGGCCACTCCACAGCCAGGCTTATTAATTCTCTCCTGCCTAGAGTGCCCTCCTCGATCCCTTTGGGTCAAGGCTTCCAGAGTTCAGGGGCTGGTCTTAGGGTAGGGAGGGATCATAGGACAGGGGCTTCTACAAGGAAGGGAAAAGGGGGTGCAGATAAATACAGATAGGTCCCTGTCCCCAGAAGAAATGAGAGGGAGACAGAGAGCCTGGGCAAATCCAGGCAAAGGCATGCCAGCTGGGCTCACCAATCCACAGACCTGGCCTTGAAGTAAGGCCAGAGTGGATCTGCACCTGGGAGGCAGGTGCGGGACCTTTCACCTGGGGAATTTGGCTGCAATCTGTTACACTTTGAGTGTAGATAAGGTTGCAGGGAGGAAGGGTGTTTGGGATTGAGGGCCAGGAGGCCATAAGCTACCAAGGAAGGGCTTGAGGCCCTGAGGTTTGAGGGGGACAAAAAGAGGTCAGATAGGAATGGACTCAAGTCCACAGTGCCTTGGAGTTTGTACCACGATCAGTGATCAAGGCCCAAAAAGAATTTTCATCTTCAGAAGATGAGTGTGAACCCAGGAGACAATTCTGGGGTTGAATTCAGCTCTGGTCCCAGACTCTGGGGCTCAGCTGCTCTGGGGAGTTCCGTTTCCTCCTTACACTTCCTTGTGGGGTATCTTCTGCCTGCAGGACACCCACATCAGCCCTAGTAGGGCTGGAGTAGATTTCCATCCTCAAGAAAGAGAGATGGGGGCTGGGGGTTCAGGAGGCAGCGTGAGAGAGTGCAGCCAAGCTTGGTCTTTTTAGCTCGAGCTGTTCAGCTCACAACCTGCTCTTCACCTAGCCTGGGGCCACACTGGGGGCCCTTCTCCTTACCCTCTTGGCTTCTCGAACAGATCCTCAAGGTCTAAACATGGTGGGGAGGGAGAGACGACTGGGCCTGGGATCAGGGTTAGCCAAAAACAACATTGCATACAACACAGCAATTAAACATCCTTGCTCCCTGTGGACCCAGCACCCTCTTTTGTTCCTGTTGTCAGCAGCCTTGGATCAATTTCTCCCTAAACATCCAGGCTTTGCTAAAGGACTTGGAAGGGAAAGGTGCCTGGGAGGAGATGGGACAATAAGAGCTCTGGAAATCTATTTTACAGGACAAACTTCCCTCTTCTGTACGATGTGAGAAGGAGAGACATATAAAGCAAGAAAGCCTGTCTCCTCAGCTGTTAGTAGAAAAACCTGCATTTTGAGTTTTGTTTTCTTTTTCTGAATTGTCATTTGAGAGAGGGAGGGAGGAAGGAAGAGGGGAGAGAATATGAGAGTGTAGAAGTGGAGAAGGAGGCTGCGGAGACAGGCCCCACAAAACTAGAAATGTCTCTTTCCCAGTTTTTCATCCAGTCCCCCACCCTGGGAAGGGGTTGGCAAAGGAGCCTAGATTGCAGTTGGTTTGAAGGCTGAGGTTGGAGCTCAGAAAAGAAGGCTCCTGTATGGGGCCCCACTCTTCCCTTGCTGTTGGCCCCATCATGGTGGCCATGACCATTTCCCTGCCTGCCTACCCGCCTGCTTCACATGACACAGTAGGGTTCTCTGGGAGCTGGGGCACCTCCTGTGCCCCAGCAAGGGGCATGAGTCCTCAGGCACTTCTTGAGGTCCTTGTTGAGCAGGAAGCAGACGATTGGGTTGACAGCAGCCTGGGCGAAGCTCATCCAAACAGCGGTGGCCAGGTAGCGGTGGGGCACTGCACAGGCTTTCACAAACACTCGCCAGTAACAGGCCACGATGTAGGGTGACCAGAGGAGCAAGAAGAGCAGTGTGATTGCGTAGAACATGCGGCCCAGCTGCTTTTCGCCCTTGACCTCGTCCATGCCTAGCAGCCTCCGGCTGGCTGTGTGCCCATTCTGCCGGATACCCAGCAGAGTTGGTGGCATGGGCCCGCGGCCAAAGCCAGCGATCCAGTTGGCAGCAGCCTGGCCGGTGGCCCCAGGACCATGGAATGTCCAGTTCTGGCTGATGGCTGGCACCATCTGCACTGGCTTCATCTTGCGGTGACGATACTCAAAGAGGAGCAGCTTGCCATAGACAGCATGTGTGGCCGCCATGAGCACAGCCAACATAAGCATGAAGCCCAGAGTGTCATTGGCCTTGAAGTATCGATGCTCAAAGATGCACTGGTCCTCCTCCCGGATAAACTTGTAGGTGCCCACATCAAAGACGGGTGGGAAGGCCATGGCCACAGACAGGGTCCAGGCCATGCAGATAACAGCTGCGCATGTCCAGAGAGTCATGCGCTTGGTGTAGAAGCGGTGGTGTGCGATGGCCATGTAGCGGGTGACGCTGATGCAGAACAGCATGAAGGCTGCATGGAAGCAAAAGAGCACGGCCATAAAGGCCACAATCTTACAGCTGAGTGCACTGAATGTCCATGAGGAGCCGTGGCGCACAGAAGCCAGCACAAAGGGGAAGCAGACGGCAGAACGTATGCCATCAGCTAGGCACAGGTCCAGCAAAAAGTAATAAGGAGCCTTGTGCAGGGCACGCTCCTTGAGCACTAACAGGGACAAGATGGCATTGCCCCCCAGGCTCACACACATGATCAGTCCCAACAGCACCAGCTTCACGTAAGCTGATGCTGACGGTGGGGACAATGCTCCGCTCACCTCCTCTGGCTCTCCGGTGGTGTTGGCCATACTGAGGGGCAAGGGCTACTCCCAACCCTACAGGGTGAGCCAGTCTGGTACTCGATGGGTCCTGAGGGACTCCATCAGCTGTCCTGCTGGGCTGTACCTGCAAATGTGGACAAGGGGGAAAACACAGACACAGAGAGACAGAGATGAGGGCAGGAGAGAGAGACAAAGAGAGAAAAAATCAACAAAGACACGCAGAGACAGTGGGAAAGAAAGAGAAATGGCAACAAAGATGTAAATGGACAGAAAATGACACAAATAGGATGAGAAAGAGTGGTAAGAGAACGATGAGAGACAGAGAGAGAGAATTGAGAGAATGAGAAACAGATGGAAAGGAAAGTGAGGAAGAAACAGAAAGGGTAGGGTTAGTGTGTCTATGCGCCCCTCCCCTGACTCCCCAGCTGGGTCAGGCCCTGAGCCTGGCCCCCCCTTGTTCCTCTCCTTCCTTGCTGGGTGGGGTGCTTCATCTCTCTGAATGCCCTTGGTTACCTGCTTCCTCCACTGCGAAGTTATATGGGGTGAAGATGTTGGTGCAGCTCTTCTCCCCCTTTTGCAAATCCCTAAGACATTTTACATCACAATTCAGTACACACATGCAAGTGCACACACACACACACACACACACACACACACACACACCCTCAACCAAAAGTTTCACAAAACAGCACTGACCTTATGTGTAATATACCCAAATGCTGGCAGATCCTCCTCGAATGGATCCTCCTTACTCATGTTAGGAATGTGCTTCACATGTGCAAGGAACAATGAGAAGACTAGCCTTACTGCATTGGTGTGAGCAAGGGTGACGGTGGTAGCCAAGGACAGAGGTGTCCAGGGCCAGACTGCACAGGGCTGTGGGCCATGAGAAGGACTTTGGTTTTTATTTTGGGTGAGGTAAGGAATATGTATGAATATAAAGATGTATGTGTGCTTGTATGTGTTCATTCATTCACTGAAAAAATATTTATTGAGCATCCACTGTGTGCCAGGTATTGTTCTAGGCACTGAACATTCAGCTGTGAGCCAGACAGATGAAGATCCCTGCCCTTGTGAAGCTGACATTCTAGACAATAAAAAGAGACATGGGTGGAAGAGGGAAGGAGATAGAAATGCTAAGTGTGGGGAAGGTGCTGCAGTTTTCACTGCAGTGGACAGGGAAGGCTTCATGGAGGATTATTATCTGAGCAAAATCTGAAAGGGGTGAGGGAGTGAGTCATGTGGCTATTTGGGGAGAGAGAAGTCCAGGCAGGGGTAACAACTAGAGCAAAAGCCCTTAGGTGGGACTATGCATGGTACATCTGAGGAAGAGCAAGGAGGCCACAGTAAGCAAACAGAGTGAGCAAGGGGCAAGTGCTGAGAGGTGAGGTCAGAAATATGGCAAGGACAGATTGCAGAGGCCATGGCGAAGACTTTGACTTGGAATGAGACGGGAGCCATGGGAGGTTTCTGAGCAGAAGCGAGACATTACACGATTTAGAACTGAACAGGATCCCACTCGCTGCTGTGAAAACGGGTTATATGGGGCAAAGGTAGAAGTGGAGGGACTATCAGGAGGCTCCTACAATAATCCAGATGAGAGGTCATGCCCCTCCTCCTCATTTTTTCTTCCTAGAATTTCTCTCTTCTAACACACTATATAATTTACTTTAAAAATTTGGATTCTTGCCTACTTTGTGTTATTAGAACGAAGGCTCCATTAGGGCCAGGATTATAGACTCACTTGCTTTCTTCTAAAAGAGCAGGACAGAGCAGATAGTAGACTCTTGGTGAAAAGATCCCAAATTAGTTGGTTGAGGGACTAAATACACTGCTAGGTGGTGAAGGCTCCCTGGAGGCATCCCGGCAGAATCTGCTGAGATAGAGGCCCAGGAGTGTGTATGGAGTGGAGCAAGAGCAGCACAGCAAAGCTGGGGCGACCAGAATGCTTGGTGTGTGAGGCTCAGGAGTGCAGACAAGGTGACAAGGCAGGTCCCAGAAGGAAGGCGGCTAGGCTGCCTGGGCGGAAGCTGGAGAGGCTTGGGATTATCATGAGGGCTGGGCTGGGCTGGGCTGGAGCTCGAGTGGATGTCTCTGTGCCCTTTTCCTTCCAGTCAAGGGGGTCCCCTCTGCGCTGTGTTGCAGCCCAATCCAACGTGGCCAGCACAGTCACCTGGAGCTGATGGCACCATGAAGTCTTGGAGCCAGTAGTCTAGCGGCACAAGAGGGGCCTAGGGCAGGAGCTGGGGAGGAATGGGGCTGAGGGCCCCCTTTCAGTTTCTCAGAACTTGGTGGCACCTTCAGCTCTCAGTGAAATACATGTAAATGTGTACACACATGCACATACACATGCTCCTTAGTTTTGAGGAGAGGCAAGGGGAAAAGGGATAGAAACAGACTGAATGTGAAAGAAAGTCAGAGAGGCACACAGAGAGTGACAGGAGAGGTGTGTGTGTGTGTGGGTGTGTGTGGTGTGTGTGTATGAGACAGAGAAAGGGAGACAGAGAGAAAGGAGGGGAAAAGAAAGAAATAGAAAGAGGAGGGAGGAAGAGAAAGAAATAAAGACAAAAAGGGGAAGAAGAGTGAGAAAAATGACTCACACATAGAAACAGCACAACAAAGGAGGGAGAGGAACAGAGACAGAAATAGAAAGACAAAGATAGAAAAAGGGATGGGGAACTCCATTTCCAGATAGTAAAGAGGCATTATAAATTTTTTTTAAGCACATTGGGTTTGAGAAGGCTGAGAATTGCTTGTATGCACAAACACACTCAGACTAGAAAGATCTAGAAGACTGGGGGGAGATGAGGGTGATGCTGGGGGGTGAGAGACAGACGGAGCTGGAGAGAGACAGAGGCAAAGATAGAGAGACAGAAACAAAGATGGAGATAGAGAGGCAAGCAGACAGACTCACTAAAATGGAGAAGGTGAATAATGTGTAGCCCAGAGTCTCAATGAAAACAAAAGCTAAAAAACCCCACAAACAACAAAACAAAACAATCCCCCCCCGCCCTGCCAAATGATAGCAGCAAATGAATGGAGGCCTGGTGTTGCTGGGAAAGCTAGGGAGACTGTATAAGTTTGTCTGTGTCCCTAAGCACAGACTGGCAGCCACAGCTGGGGCCCTGTGTGCCTTTACCCTTGTGCACAGATCTGCACACTCACAGACTCCCACAGGTAGCCTACACTTATGGAGACCCACAACCAACCAGCTCACACATGGGAAGTGTGGACATACACACACACACACACACACACGGAGGCGGAGGCAGGTCTTGTACTCTGCCTCTTCACATAGGTACACAATGTACCCTGCTGACGCATCAGTGCTTCGTCCTCAATAAAAGCATTGCTGCCCCTAGGAGATATTTTGGAAATTTGTAGGAACATTTTTGATTGCCACAATGCTGGGGTGTAGGGTGTCCTAACATTTAGGTTTCCAGGGAGAGATGCTGACCACCTGGTGTTGTGTGGGGCAGTCCCACACCACTAATACATGTCCCACATCCCCTAGGACTTTGAACTTATAATAGAATCTAACCCCATTTCAGAGATAAACACCAGTTTTTCTCCTGAATTATTCAGTAAAGCAGCTGTCATGTAAGTCAAAAGGAGACTGTACTTTGGTTTGCAGTGCACTTCCCATGGAGTCACTCACTATTTTGCAAAATCTTATCCCGAAGCCTCTGCCTGTCATTTTCCTGTACTTCCTGTGTCTGATTTTTCCCTTTATACTAAATCCATATTTATTACAAGACCTTATAAGCCTCTAATTACTTTCTTAAATCTTTTGGAGAGTGCCATACTCAAGCATTTACATATTTAAATACAAATTATTTTCTTATAGTCACTTTTTAATTTTTTATTTATATTATAGTTCTATAATGTGGATATTTTATGAAAGGCTATATGGATTTTCTTTTAAAAATACATGTGCAGAGAGATTAAAAACTCCACTTCCAGTTAGTAAAGAGGTGTTATAAATATGTTATAAAAACACATTGGGTTGGAGAAGGCTGAGAATTGCTCATATACGCAAATACACCCAGACTCACCCTCTCACACACACACACGTAATGGCCCATAAAACCACGTTTATAATTCCCCTAACACACATATACACACACACAGATGGACTCCGAAACACTGACAGAGACGTATGTGCCAACCCACTTACATACACTGTCACTACACACAGGGGTTATGGTGTAGAGCACTAGCCTAAAATGCAAAGGCCCTCAGTTCGATCCTCATCACCACTACCAAAGGAAAAAAAAGAAGAGGAAGAGGCAGCAGAAAGGTTATATGATTATTGCTATCACAGACTACAGGTTGTACTGCTTGAGTATCTTTTATCCAAAATGTTTGGGACCAAAAACGCTTCGGATTTGGAATTTTCTCAAATCTTTGGAATATTGGCATATATATAACAAGATCTTCTGGGGATGGGACCCAAGTCGAAGCATAAGATTCCTTTGTGTTTTTGTAGACCTCTTAGACACATAGCCTGAAGGTAATTTACACAATACATTTAGTTCACCTATGTTTTGACTGCACCCTGTCGCAAGAGGTCAGATATGGAATTTTCCATATCTGGTGTCATGTACATGCTCAAAAATGTTCAGGTTTTGTAGCATTTCAGATTTCAGGATTAGGAATGCTCAAGCTGTATTATATAGTATGAGATGTTTTTAACAGAATTAATTTGTTAATTCTTCGATTATTGCTTCTTTATAAAAATAACTTTTTTATTACAGAGTAAGTGTTTCCAACCTTTTGGCTTGCCTGGGCTGTACCGAGTGAAGAGGAATTGTCTTGGGCCACATACAAAATATAGTAATATAATATTATTGATGTACATAAGTAACAAAATTTTCTTTCTTTTCTATATTTTAACTTACTAAACTATTTTATTAAATAACACAAGAAATCCAAGTTTAATAATGAAATAATAAAACTTGCACACCTGCTTAATAACAATAAACACCTGCCGTCACAGGTACATACATGTGTAGGGAGGCTGAAATACTATTATCTGCTGTGCTTTACACTCCAAGTCACACAAGTGGAGCACCATGCAATTAAGTCATGAAATAGATCATTAAAAACCACACGATAGTGTTAAAAGTGTACAATTTTGTGGGGCCGTATTGCTAGCTGTCTCAGGAAACATGCAGCCTGCTTATGGGCTGCAAGGTGGACATGCTTGAAATAGAGCATTTCAAACATAAAAAAGTAGAGGAAACACTGTAATGAACTTCAGTGTACCCAATGCCCAAATTCACAAACTATCAACTCAGAACCAGTCTTGTTTTGCCTATAACCCTGCCCATCTCCCTCATTTCCTAGCATCCTAAAGCATATGTAGTCACATCATTTCATTCATATGTTGTTTCTGTTCTTAAAAGCATCTGTTTCTAAAAGATAAGGACTCCTTTAAAACGTATCATTTTTATTATTTCTTGATTTACTTGTTATTAGCATCTGCTCTTAAAAGTAGCCAAATCTGGTTCTTGGTGGTATTTCGTAATTAACCTTTTATTTTTAGGTAAAAATACTTGTCAGTAAAGGAATGAAACCCGACAAAAGTTTAATTGAACTGATTCACAAAAGGCAAGTTTAGGCTTTGATGCTTTTGGTTTTGAATATTGCTTTCTTAAGAACACAGAGAAAATTTAGTTTTCAGATGTTACAAAGTTCTCCTGCCCCCTTCAATGGCAAGATTCCAGGGTTGGGGGTATAGATCTGTGGTAGAGATGTGAAAATGCTCCTAGGGATTTTTATGAAATAATTAAAACATTCTTACATTCTTAGACAGAGCTCAACCAGCTCGAGCTAGGGTTGCACAATAGCAGACACTTTCAATTATTTCTGACAACGGGTCGGTCAAAGGACATTGAGAAGACACCAACCTAGAAGATTGTTGAGTGGAAAGGGTTTTCATTTTACATTGCTGCATCTGTGGATGGTTTCTGACTGTACTTAGTTTATAGTTCTAGTTAGAAACCCTAAAGAGAAATGCAAGAAATGACAAAATAAACTCAGGTTGAAATATGCAAATTGATACATGAATATTTCAAAATATTGTGGAATCTCTGCATAATAATCTGTGGGCTGATGCTGCTATTGTGATGACAGAAAGTTTATTTTAATAACACAGAGATTCATTCACCTGTAAAACTTTACCTGTAGATCTAATCTTCACAGAAAATAATGCTAGGTGAATTTAACTAAATCTAAGATACTCTCTACCTGTCAAGTTTTCTGGTAAGAATTGGGATCAGTAAACCTTTCTCTGCTGTTTAAACATAAGTGTGGGGAATTTTGTAAACAATTTATGGGCTAAAAAAATTTAAGCATTTCTTCAGGAATGATTCTAACTTTGCAGATTTGATGCTTACTGGTTTCAACCAATGGTTTTCTGAGCACATGGATAAAGTTATATTGAAAAATTTAAGGACACTTAAATATTGTATATGAAGTATGCAGTGCTGACAAGGTTTATAGATTTGAAGGAAAATCTCAACTTAAGTGAGGTCAAGCGCAGTTCCTTGAGTGATTTTTACTTGGTGTTACAATTCGAATACAAAAGATTTATTAAGATGTACTGAGCAATGTCTGTGTCTACTTAGGGGAAAATCTACATCACTATTTTGAAGTATTTAAAATGCAAATTTTCTGTTGGATTAAAAATGCATGAGTGTTACAAGAAACTTCAACATCACATTTGATTGAAAGAAAAGAAAGAGGTGGTAGATTTAAAGAAAAGTCCTACCTTTGAAGCACAAAACTGAAAGAGTGAATTATTCAAATTCTGATTACTGGTGAGAAAGGGTTACCAGGAAAAATCATATCTATATCTCACAATCCTATCCAATGCTCCCCAAACTTGTGTTTCTGAGGTGAGCTTTACTGATCTGTAGAACCATACAGCTATGTTTTACACATTCAAGCTAATTACAAAGGACTCAGGGCAAAATGTGTCTGAACAGCCTCCATGGAATGGGTCTTACCTTCAGCAGCACAGCTTTCACGTTCAGGAAGTGGCAGGCCATGATGGAAGTTTATATCATGTCAGAACTACCAGTTGTTATTTACTTCATTTGTTTGGTTCAGGTTTTTACCAAGAAGCACAGTATCTTGATGTAGAAGATCTATGCTCAACACTAACCGACTTACCAAATCAAGATTAAGAGGATCACAATTGAGTCAAATGACCATAAAATACACCAAGGCACTCATGACCAAAAACTCAGAAGAAGGGGCACGGATGTTGACTACCACAAATTTTCATTAGCAAATAAAAAATTATGCTCCTAGAAGTAAGCTCAAGTGTGCAATGAAAAAATTCTGGAAAGATTTCATTTGAAGGTTGTAACATATTCAGTATTTAATAACTCTTCCTAAACTTTGCATTTTTGGTTTTTTTTGCCACAGTTTCATAATATGGAAAAAATGTAACCAAGCCCCAGTACCTTTAAATCCTTTTCATTTTACTCCAGTGTGCCATACAAAGACTTCCCTTTCTCTGGATGCTGGATTGTGAATGCCCTAACACATTCACAGCTAGTCACATTGCACAGAAACACTAGCACGCCACAGACAGGTGTAAATGGGCACATGTGTACATGAAGACTCAAAATTTCACTCACATCCAGACTTATACCAGTTAGCAAGCAGAACCAGGTACACACACACACACACACACACACACACACACAGATGTAACTGCCTTTCTATAGAAATACAGGCCTAGGCAGAGACACATTCACGATTCAAAGGATACTTGTAGACACACAGACAGACAAAACAAACTTCATGGACCTACACATTTTTCAGACACAATCCTACAAGTGCAGACATAAGAAGTGACATTCAGACATAGGTCAAGTCCTGCTCACATTCCACAGATTCGTGCACTCCCCTGCTGCATACTGGCTCTTACACTAAGCGATTAAATCGCATTATACAAAGTCATTCTCATAAATATGCTCTAGTACATAGATATAGGCACACAGCACAAACATATTCATGAATACAGGCACATTACTAGAGCTCACTGATATACAGAGAAACAAGCGGGCATAGAGAGCAATGCAGACTCATGCATGCACACTCACATAGCCACCAACACTTATAAGTACAGAGACACAAATCTTCAGATGCGCACACCCACTTACACCTACACACACACTCACACAGCATCCTAATACGCAGCCATATAAATACAAACCCTCTACACACACAAACACACACACACAAACACACACACACATACCTGCCTGTATCATCATATATTAACCTGGATACCAACCTTCTCACATTTACAGACACAACAGAGATTCACATGCACACATTTACATACTAACAATTACAAACATGTTTCCTTGGCCGGATGAAAACACAATGGCATGTACATACACACATGCACACAGACAGAAGGATGCTCCCATATGCAGACATACCAGCAATTCAAGGAACAAATGCACTCACAGACACTGTGCTACCATAGATGGGGGTGTGTACACTCACACACAGAGGAGTGTGTACTGAGAAATATATACACAGGGCACAACTCCCTCTACCCACCCCTAGACACATGCTGCCTTTCTCACACACCTGTGATTTTACATGCACACTGGGACACACGAAGTATAAACTCACTTTAATGTATAAGCACACTCTTACATGTATGCAGGAAATCTCATTTTCTCAAGCATATACAAGGGCGGAGGTAACAGGGTAAATATGTAACATGGAAATCCCCTTTGCACTTGCAGATGGACACAGTGTTACACACTGGGGAAGATAATTACAATAATAATTCTGAGAGAGATCATTACATACTAGGTACTGTTCTAATCCCCTATCATATATTAACTTGGCTGATGCTCACCCTATGAGGTAGGTAAGTATTGCTACCTCCATAGTACAGATAACACATCAGTGTTTGTTGAGTTTAGGTGACTTGCCCAATGCCGCCTAGCTATGAATGGCAGAACTAGGATTCAAATCCAAAAGTTGTCCCTGGAGACCTCGCAGATCCAATTTACTGACATGTAGAAACACACAACGCAAGGATGTGCACACATAAGCCAGCTCCCATTTACTGACACACTTAGGTACAACTGCCCCTCCCCACACCCAGTCACATACATGGATAAACATGGACATGTTCACATTACAGACATTTCAGCTGAGATATACAGGCCCAAGGAAACATATACACATTCACACACATCCTTGCAAACGCAAATGCTACCCAGCCATGCCCACACAACTGAGCACACAAGGCATCCAGATAAGTCCATACATACATACAGATACTCCCACATTTTCAGATACATTCACTATCTAAATACACACAAACATACACACTATCCAGATATACCCACATGCGCATCCACCCCGATTCGCTCACATCCCACACTTACCTATATATTTTCTCACACCTACACCATTTGGACACACCCTTTTTCTCTTTGTCATACAATGTCCGGAGAGGAGAAGACATGTCCTACTTAGACATATCTACACTCTCACATGCCCCAACCCAGACACAGTGGTACCTCAGTTCACGAATTCAATTTGTTCCACGATTTTGGAAAAGATAGCCACATTTGTGTTTGTTTGGGAAAGATGGCTGCGGTCGTGTTTGTCATCTGATATAGAGTTTGCAAACGACAACGAAATTTTGCCAAACGCTTTTGTTTGCAAACCAAATTATTCTCAAACAAAAGCGTTCATGAACTGAAGCACCACTGGATACACATTCTCCTCACATACACCATTTAGATACACCCACACCAATACACCCACTCTCACACACATCCCATCTAAATACTCCCACCCTTATGTATATGTGCCTCAAATACACTTTCACTCACAGGCACTCCAACTACGTACAGCTTCGCTTATATAAATTTCCAACTCAATACACCCACACTCACATACAATATTCACATCCATCCAAAATTATGCCCCCAACTCAGAGCCCTCATACCTGTCCCAGGCATACCTATACAGTGTCAAGACACCCAAAATAGCATGAACACACACCTTCCAAGACACTACACTTAGATACACTTCACCCAGATACTCACATTCTCAAATTCCGAACCCAAATGCATGAGCGCGTGCGCGCATGCACACACACACACACACACACACACACACATCATTTGGATATCCACCTACACATTATTCAGAAAACCCACACTCATATGCAAATTCGATCCGCATATGTACACGCACACTTTCTCATGTTCTCTGTTTCTCATTCTGACACATACACATCAAACTAGCCCCACTCAGATACATACACCCTCTCATACATGTATCACTCTCCAGATTCATCTTATATAGACCATTGAGATCCACTCAAATCTACACATATCACCTAGATAAATCTACATCCACACACACTTCCTGCCCAGATATATCCAACTGGCATGTACCCAACCTGTGTGCAACACCACACACACCCCACTCCCCAGATATACACAGGCTGTCATCTTGTCCACCTCACTTCTCACCCAGGTGTATCCCAAATGCTCACACACTCCATCCAGTTCCACACACATTCACAACCACTCACATCCACACCCAAGTACATACATATTTATACTCTCCACCCAGATATACAACCAAAGCTCTCACAACACACCCTGACACCATTCGCATATATCTTATTACACACTTTGTGATCCAAATATATCCATGCTGTCACCTGCCCACCGTCCAAACACACCCAAATTCAAACCCAGTCCACCCCAAATATACCCATACACCATCATATATGCAGCCCATGTATATCCACAGGATTTCACACACCATACAGACACATCCGCATCTCATACATACGTATCATCTCAATACACTCACTCACACCTCCACTCTACCCACGCTCTCTCCCAACCTTGTTAAACTGAAACTCTCATACTGTATCTAGAAACACATCGACACTCTTCCCACCAGATACATCCATGTTTACACTGCTACCATACTCAGAAACACCTGTCTTTTGTTTTACACACACACACACACACACACACTCCAGATCCCTCCTCTTAATCACCATCATCCAGATCAGCCTACACTCCACACACAAAATGCACATGTATTCATACTCTTTCATATACACCCTCCACATCTCACCCGAATACACGTCCACACACCATCCATAGACACACCCAATTACATGTTCATATGCACTCTCACCTTCCCTAGAGATGCCCAAATTCTCCCTCCTATACATATCTAGAATCATGCAGTCACACACTTCCACTGCTTAGAACACTGTGCTCTAACACAGGTGGACATGCACAATCCAGGTATTCCCACACTTGAATATCCCATATACCAATACACTCATACTGCCTCATGTACATACTCTACCCAGAAGCACCTACAATCTCTCTTACATACACAACATGTAAGCAACCAACACACTATCAAACACATATCCTATCCAGATACCCTCTCACTCTCTTGCACCACCAAATATACCCATACCACAGCCCTTCAAATATATATATATATATACACATACACACACGTATATATATATCCATACATATTTCTGCCCAATCAATGCAAAATGTCATTCATACCACGCTCCACTCAAATGGATCAATTTGCATACGCCCATATTCACCTCTCCTCTCTCAAATAAAACCAAATATCTCAATGCACAGCCTACCCAGAAACACCTATGCTCTCATATCCTTCCTTAATCTCTCTCCCTCAGATCTTCTCTCTCTCTCCCTCTCTTTCACATTCACATCTAGATTGGATGGCATAATTTGGGTGCTTTCTATGAAAACTATTTACCAATCCTAGGCACTATACAATGCCATTCTTCTCTGGGCCTTTAATGATGGGGGAAGGGAAGGGAGATCTTTGTGTTTCAAGGAATTGTTTTCTAAAGAGGTCATAGGCCCCCTTCCCCTAGTAGGACATCAGCCATGATTGATTCCTACTTCTTAGGTGTGAGTGATGACAGGAATTATCCTGAGAGCCCCTACAAAAGCCTAGCACATGGTCAAGGCCAGAAAGGCCCCAGAAATGGGGTCATAGACTGTTCAGGTATCATAGCTTTCCAAGATGCAGGATGTCTACGCATTGTTACAAACAGATGTAGTCTATCAGAACACCACTGACTCCCAGACATGCATATAAATACAGGCTTAGGTGCATATGGAGTCACAAAAACTCACAAGAACCCTCTCTTCTCATCCTCTCAGTGATAAGGTGCATGTGCATAGGACCAAGGCTGAGTCTCTCACACACCATCAGAGAGGCACGTGCACAAATACTTTCACTCACCCATTCACACAGGAACACTCATAGAAATGCACATGTATGCTGTATTTCATCACACATGTTGTACATCCATTTACTCTTAAACACAGGCATAGGTGCATGACATACATTCACATGGCATAATGCTCATGGATAACACACATTCACAAATGCAGGTGTACACACCCACCTTTACGTGTCCACAGACAGGCAGACTCTGAACCACACTAAGGAGAGGAAAAAGAAACATGGACACAGAGGCAAGTTCCTAAATATGTGTACACACCCTCAGACATAACCATACAAGTATACATAGACACACACTCACACACACCTGTGTAGATGTACTCACATACAAACTGCCAGATGTGTATATGCTTGTAAATGAGATGATGTATACATATACAGACATTCTAACACATAGACTTGTATGCAAAACTGAGCAAGTACATCTATGTGTATATTCACACGATATAGATGTATACATTAATTCATTCCTCTATGCACATAATCAGATATGGAAACACAAATATACTCACAAAACACACACTATCACAGCCAGATATGCATATCATGTACATTCACACACATTCACATACCCATAATGAGAAACTACACAAATGAAAGAAGAATCATTTACACTTATATTCCACAGACTTGGATGCAAAGGTATGTTTGCACGTGTGCACACATGGACGTACACTCACATACTCTTGCACACACCTGCTCATCTTCACAAGACTGATCCACACTCATCACAGACACATGCAAAGACATCCTTATACAGATATAGCCACACACTCAAACACTCTTATCTGCTGAGAGTAACATGTACATACATTTATTTATACAGTTCTGCAATATACGATCCAGAACAAAGATAAACACAATCACACAGGTGCAAATAACTAGAACTATACAAACAGGTAGGTTCACACACATGTACGCACATATATATACGCAGGCATATTCACACTCACAATCAGACATGTATGAATGCACAAGCACATGCGTGTGTGTTTAGATGCCATAGTCAGATGTTCATATATACAGCATATATAACCACATATACATGCACAATCATTCTCAGGCATATTCAAACACATATTCACAGTCACACTCAGAAGTCCAAACAAAACACATAATGAGACACATGCACCTAAGTATTATGAAATGTAGTTACTCATGCATACCATGATCAGACATGCACTCGCCCATAATGGTGTATACACAAACACAGTTAAACACATAAACACATGCGCCTACTTATCTGTGCACACAGGCTTTAAGTGTGTATGTGTGTGTATAATATATGGTAGCACATATTCCCACAGCCATACTCATATACATAGTCAAAGGTGCATATGTAAGCATACTCACAAAATATATTTTTATTCATGCAGCCTCCCCTACCTACACAATTAGTTCTCTTTATACTAGTGTGTCACCTATACTCACATGTCCTTAATTGGATATGGACACATACTTTTGTCTATAGACAGTGCACACTGAAAACATGCACACACAGACATATACATAATTTAAAATGCTAGAGAAACCACACAGACATTCACACACAGGCTTACTCACACACATACATAACAGGCACACGCATACCGCATACCATACAAGCATATTCATATACACACACCCTCTCCTATATGAATTAGCATGCATTTAAATGTCTTTAAACTCACCAACACATCATTTGGATGCATACACATTCACAAGCACATGTGGGAATACATGAACGTACACAATCAGATAGAAATAGGCAGTCATTTAGTTGGACAAGAATACCAAACATTCTGAAACTCACACCCTCATAACATACAGACATATGCACTCGAAGGCAAACTGATACCATGCACATACACTACCAGACATTCAAAAGGCCTATAGTTCAGAGAAACACACTCACACCTGGGTGGGAATCAAACATGTCCATTTGCTCACCCAGACAGACATGCAAAGTCATACCTACCCCCCTGTACAGACAGCAGCCTACCCAGACACCCACACACCATCACATGGCCTGCTCACACACAGAGACTCATGCACACCCACATGCCCACGAACACACAGACACACACAAACAGACTGTACACACGGCCACACATTTTCAATCACACAAATACACCCACATTTGGGCTCAGATGCCCCAGACCACAGGTTGCGCCCTTTGCCTTCCGCACCAAATGCCTCTTCAAAAAAGTCTATGCTTCAAGGCCCTGGCCTTCCCTGCTCTCACAGAGCGGGTCTTCTGGGGCTTAGTCTTTCCCCTTCTCCTGCCTCTCCCCTGGCTCCTGACCCTCACTCGGTGTTCCACATCTCTGCACCCAGAAACCAGGCAGCAGACCTCACTCTTACCCCACCCCAGGCTCCAGATGAGCCACTGCCTGAAATCCATCTTCCACAGGTCTGGCTGCTGCATGAGCCACACCCCAGCTCTACCTGGAGTCCTGTGATCGCAGATGCTTTAGCCTTGCCTCCACGCCCTGCCAACCACTGACCACAGGCCAAATTCTTTCCAAGTATCCCCTCAACAGGGAGACATATATTATCAGGGCCAGGAATGCAGCAGGCTGCAAGTCAGGCCTCTGTTGGCTCATAGGGATTCAAGCCTGTGTGTGTGTGTGTGTGTGTGTGTGTTTGTGTGTGTGTGTGTGTGTGCGTGTGTGCGCAAACAGAGGCAAGTGGAGGGAAAGAAGCATGGAGTGGGGCAGGGATGGGAGATTCTGCCTACAACTATCTCTTCTCGCAGTCTACAAATAACAAGTAACATAGAGCTGCTTCTGCCTTCCCCCACTTCCCATCCCCCCATTTGCCCACCTGCTGCCTTCCCCAGATCTTTGTTGAGACCCTGGAGAGCCCCTCCCCCAAATGATCAACAGCAACATTAATCATAAACATTTAACAACAATAGGGACCATGAGCTTTACTGACATTGTTTCAGTGCCACCTTTATGCACATTCCTTATTTACATGCACCAACTCATTCAGTCCCTAGACACATCCATGAAGGAAGAGTTACCAGTCTATTTGACAGATGGAAAAACTGAAGTTCAATAAGTGGCATGCTTCCTTTAGAGTTGCTGGGCTAATAGTTGGGGGATTTGTCTCCCTGTAGAATCCTTGTTCTCTATGTACCAGGTTTTTCTGCCCTTCTAGATATAGGGGACATCTGGCCACCTTGCACAAAGCCATAAGATCTGGAGGTCCCAGATACAACATGAGCATCTGAAACAGAGACAGCCATGTGATAGAAGCTGGGGCCCACACTGTGGGCACAACCATGTTGTGCCTGGCCCCTCTCAGACCCAGGTTGTCATGTGATTTGGTCATTGCCCCCCTCAGAGCCATCAGGCAGCTTAGGGCCTGAAGTGTTCCCCACCCCCACCTCACCTTCCTTTAGCCCTACTGTCACTTCCTCCCCCTAGCTGGGAACCATGGCATATCTTCCATTGTGGGTGAGCAAAAGTCTGTGCTACCTCTGGGGAGAAAGAGGAGAAGGAAGAAAAGAAAGAAAGGAGTGGGGGGTGGTCTGAGCTATCTGAGCTAGAAGCAGCTTCTCTGTCATATCCACCCATCTGCTTGCTGCCCAGGTGTGTACACACACACACACACACACACACACACACACACACACACTGCAAACAGGACAAGGAACCTGGAGGGTGAAGGAGGAGGAAGAGAGAGGAAGCAGCTGCAGACATTGTGAGAGGAATACCACAGCTGGGCTCCCAGGCAGCCCTCCACGGCTAGCAGGCAGGAAATATTAACAGCTTTGTGCCCAAACATGACAATAATGACAAAAACAGACCCTGTATGGGTAAACAGGTGGTGGCACCCTTTCTTATGGGACATTTGGGATTGGGGAAGATGAGTGAAGATAAGGAGTCACCAGACTTGGGTGTTCAAGTAGCTCCTGTGATGGAGCAGAAAGAGAGAGACTAACAAAATGAGGAGAGAGAGAGAGAGAGAGAGAGAGAGAGAGAGAGAGAGAGAGAGAGAGAATGGCAGTGATGGAGACTCTGAAATATGTGTGGAGAGACAGAAGAGAAGCCCCGGCCACCCATCCTTGGTGGAGAGATGCTGACTGCTTACCTGGGATCTCTCAGCTGGGCTGTCTTGGAATCCAGAAAAGGGGCTCAAGCTGTCTCACCCAGGATAAACCACAGCCCAGGCCATATTGTGGGACCCTCAGTAATCTGGCAGCCAGTGACACTCCTGCTTCTGTTGCCGTGGATACAGCTGGACTGGTCTAAATCGCAGGCATCGGGGGAAGCAGGCACCAGAGGGGTGCACTGGGCAGGGCGGAGGGTGTCGGGGGACACCTGGTGGGCAGCACACAGCCTCGGAGTCCCCAACTAGCTGGCAGGTGGGGGCCCCAGCAGGTGCTTTCCCCACTACACTCTCCCACCCCCATCTTCATGCCACAGCCAAGCCGGGAGGGGGCCCAGCGTTGGCCTCTGCAACCGTCTGCCAGCCTGGTGCCCCCCCCCCCCGCCGTGCCCCCCTCCCGTCTGCCTGCTGGCCGCCGCCTTTTGTCCTCAGAAGACACGGTCCCCGCGGGGCCTCCGTCAAGCCTCTAGTAGATGTTCAGGGTCCGAGGCTCCTCCCTGGGAGCACACCGGCCACCGCCTGGGAGAGCCCCAGGTTGGGGGGAAGGGGGCTCTCATCCAGGCTCCCCTGGCTCCCCAGGCCTGGGGGAGATGGGAAGAGGTGCCGGTCCACAGCCAGTGGCAGCAGCAAAGGTGTTGAGGAGGGGATGGACGCCAGAAAGAGGAGGTGGGGTGGAGAGAGAAAGGCTGGCCTGATAGATGTGTCCTGGGTTTTAGATCCGGGTTGAGGAGGGTGGCTCAGAGCATTCGAGGGGGGTCCTGACGCAAGAGGAGGGCACCATTGGCTTGCTGGAAGGATCTCCCCGGCCTGAGTATCACCCCCGCCCACACAAATCCAGATGCTAAGATGCTGGAGCCACCCAGCCTAGATAGGGCATCAGTGGGAAAACCCTGGGCCCTAAGCTGGACCCCATCCAGCCCGTCTGTCCCCCCCTCTCCTCGATTTGCACAGTCCCTGCCTCAGGGGCGGGCTGAGGAGGGAGGGAGGTAGGGGGAGAGAGAGGGAAGAGAGGGGGGTGGGGGGGAGAAAGAGAGAGAAAGAGAGAGAGAGAGAGAGAGAGAGAGAGAGAGAGAGAGAGAGAGAGAGAGAGAGAGAGAGGAGGCTGAGCAGGCAGGGAGACTCCCAGCCACCAGCCTGGTCCTCCCTGGGGCGGGGCAAAGAGGGAGGCTGGAGAGGCCAGGAGCCACCAGCTGGCTGGCTGGCTGGGTGGGGATGTTGGGAGTGGTGGCTGTGGTACGAGGACAATAGCTGCTGGGTAAATCACACTCGAGTCTTTCTGAGATGCTGGAGAATGGCACTCATGGAAGTGGGGAGAGGAGACTGAGGGGCTGCTGAGAGAGCAACTCACATAGGCTGCAAGTGCAGAGGGTGTGTAGCATAGGGGTGTTCTGGGGTCTGGATCAGGACAGAGGTGCCTCAAATATTCTCAGAAGCCTTGGGATGGGAGGGATGCTTAGGGCTCTGAGACGTAGGATAGGTTAAATTTATTTGGAATGGGGCTCAGTCGGCAGGGCCTGGAGGTGGGGAGTGGAGGGGGAGGAGAAAGTGTGCCCAGCTCTGAGCAGCCTCTACTGGGATCTCTCCTGTGCTACCCTTACTCTCTCTGGGCCAGTGGACAGGCACGAACCCATACTTGGGGCCATGTTTCGAGACGGTATAGTGGGATAAGCGAGAACACAGAGTGGGCAGAGAGATGAAGACAAAATATTAGTTCTGTCATATTAGATGAAGGAAAAAATATTAGTTCCAAGTGGGATTAAGCCAGGCATGGTAGCACATACTTGTGATCTCAGCACTTGGGAGGCTGAGGCAGGAGGACTACTGTGAGTTTGAGGCCAGCCTGGGCTACATAGTGAGTTCGAGGCCAGCCTGGACTACATAGAGAGACCCTGTCTCAAGACACCAAAACAAAACAAAACAAAAACAAAAACAAGAAAAACAAAAGAAACTGTGCTGGGCATAGGGGCAAACACCTGTAATCCCAGCAGTCAGGAGGCTGAGGCAGGAGGACTGCTGTGAGTTTGAGGACAGCCTGGGATAAATAGTGAGTTTGAGGCCAGCCTGGCCTACATAGTAAGTTCAAAGACGGCCCAAAGTACATAGAGAGACTCTGTCTGAAACAAAACAAAACAACCTCAACTGGGATTAAATTGGATCAAATGATGCTGCAGTGGTTCCTCTAATTTATAGCAATGATGAATTCCAATTCTCTTGATGTAAGAAATTTTATTTTCTTTCTTCCCTCATATATTGGTTCATTCATTCACTAAACACAAGCTTATGTAGGTCCAGTGTTGGGCACTGATGATACAGGTGAATCAGACTTGCACCCTGCTCTTAGGAAATCCCGCTCTGCTATCAAACTGCGGGCTTGGCACAAATGCACATGGGACTGGATCCTGTAGAGGGCTTGTGAAATGTAGATTCTCCAGGCTCAGTTTTCAGAAATACTCATCTGGTAGCCTTGAGATGGGACTGTAAAGCTTGTATTTTGACAAGATTTTCAGGTGGTTACTTTTATGCCCATTAAAATTTGAGTACTGTGCTTTGGAGAGGGAGAAAAAGCCATGGATCAAAAATAAATTCACAGTGAAATTTAGAAACTACTTTTGATTGATTGATAATGAAAATATTACATCTGAAATCCTGTGGGATGCTGGTAAGGCTGTGTTTAGGGAAAAATTTGCAGCTTGAAATTCATATATTATAAAAAAAAAGGCTGAAAATCTATCACAAAATTCAGAAAAAGAATAAATTAGATAAATAGGAGGGACCACCGGGCATGGTAGCACATGACTGTAACCCCAGCACTTGGGAGGCTGATGCAGGAGGACTGCCACGAGTTCAAGCCCAGCCTGGGCTACATAACGAGACTCTGTCTTTAAAAAAAAAAAAAAAAGATAAATAGAGGGAAATAGTAGAAATAAAAACAGAACTCAATGAAATAGAGAATAGAACTACAGCAGAGAGGATCAACAAAGCTAAAAGTTGGTTCTTTGGAAAATCTTGAAAATGATAAATCCCAGAGACTGATTTGAAAAAAAAAATGTAAAAGGCACCAAAAAAAAGGATCAGGAACAAAAGGAGGTACTACAATACAGGTCACAGAGAAATTATAATAGGAAGGTATTAGAAAGAACTTTATAGACAAATTTGAAATATTTAATAAAATAGAAAAAATCCTGGAAAAATATAATTCACTAAATCTCAAGAAAGAAAAAATAGAAAATCTGAGCATTCCTATGACTATTAAATAAATTGAATTTATAATTTTAAAAATTTCTACAAAGAAATCTTCAGACCTGGATTGGGGATTTAGCTCAGTGGTAGATCACTTGCCTAGTGAGCACAAGTCCCTGAGTTCGGTCACCCCCCAAAAAATCTTCAGACCTGAAAATTGTCAATAATGAATTTTACAAAAATTTAAAGAAAAAGAGTTACTTATTTTTTAATTTTACACAAATTCTTCCAGGAAATAGGAGAAAGTTTAGGTGGCAATTTCAACAGATGCCAAAAAAAAAAAAAGTACCATGACAAAAAAAAAGAATGTTCCAAGGTGAAGGGGAAAATGGGGGGGGGAGGAACAGAGGGACAAGAGAAATAAGGAATAGGAAGAAAAAATGGAAACAAAGCTTTTGTAAATAAGCAGGGAGGAGAGGGTGAAGGGAGGGGAAGGGAATGGAAAAAAGGAAGCAGCAAGATATATCATGTAGAGGTACAAATCCCCTATGATGAATGTTATCACCATGTGTATCTAAAATGTACCATTAAAACAAAATTTAAAAAAGAAAGAACGTAAGTTTGCTAAGAGCATAAGTGTAATTCCTTTAAAAGCTATGCCAAGTATCATACTTAATGGGGAAGCGTTAAGTGGTCTCTAAGATTGGGAATGGAACAAAGATGCCCACTATAGTCACTTTTATTCAAATCGTACTGAAGGTCTTGACTGGGGCATTAAAGCAAGAAAAATAAAGGACATAGAATTAGGAAAAATAAGCATGGAAATATTTACAGGTGATAAGATTTTTGTGTATAGGAAATCCCTCAAAATTATTAAAATAAGTAAATTTGTCAGGGCTGTGAGACACAAGGTCAACATTCAAACATCAGTCTTTTAGGGCTGAAGATATAGCTCAGTGGTAGAGCCCTGGGTTTGATCCTCAGCATCACACACACACATACACACACACACACACACACACACACACACATGCACACACACACACATACACACACAAAGAATTTTTTTCTAAACTATGTAAATGTATTATATAAAAGAGGGTTTTTTTCTGTATACCAGCAATGAAGTGTAGAAAAATAAAAAAAGGATACCATTTATATCAGCATGTAAATCTTATTATCTGTAAATATTTGCATGTTTATTTCTCCTTTCTATGTCTTTTATTTTCTTGCTTTAATGCCCCAGCATGGAAACTTGGTAATCTAGTGATAAATAGTACTTAGTATTACCTCTAATGAAAAATGTGCAAGACCTCTATGCAACAAACTGTAAAACATCATTGAAAGAAATTAAAGAAGACTTAAGTAAATGGAACAATATACCATGTTGCTATATGAATGGAGCAATTCATTAGCATGAATTGTAACAATGTACAATCATCCAAAGGTGAGTATTGTTATATGTATGTGTAATTTGACAAGTTCCTTGTAATATTTCTTTAGCATTACAAAGGGAAAAGAATAGCCAAAACAAGAGGTTTCCTCTACCATGCACTAAGACTTATAAAGCTACAGGTAGGAAACATTACTACAAAGATAAACAGATAGGTCAATGGGACAGAATAGAGTCCAGTAAGTGACTTATGCATATATGATCACTGGACTTATGACAAAGTTGTGACAGGCACTTTTTTCAATGAATGATTTTGAATTAGTTGTAGATTCATATAAAATGTATCTTGACTCCTGCCTCACACAAATATCTTCAGATCAATTTTATATATATATATTTGTATACATATAGAGAGATAGATATGGATAGAGAGAGAGAGAGAAGGGTTAATGTGACAGGCAAGACAATAAGGCTTCTAAAGTATGCTATAGGACAAAAATCTTCATAACATTGGAGTAAGAAAAGACTTGAAACAGGAAGTAATTACCATAAAAGTAAGGATTGATAAGTTAAATGACATTAAAATTTAAAACTTCCCCTCTCAAAAGACAGCAATTAAGAGAATAAAAAATAAGTCACAGAGTGGGAGAAAATATTTGCAAAACATATTCAGCTGGATGTGGTGGTGTTTGCTTGTAATTCCAGCCCTCTAGTAGGCAGGGGTAGGATTACAAATTTGAGCTCAGCTTGGACAATAGAGAGATTTAGTGAGACCCTGTCTCAAAATAAAAAATAAAAAAGGATTGAGGATATAACTCAGTGTCAAGGTTGTAGATTCAGTCCCCAGGATTGAAAAAAAAATCCAATAAAAGCCTCGAATCTAGACTATCAAAAGAATTTCTACCAACCAGTAAGAAAAGACAGATAACTCAATAGAACAACAAGCAAGACACTCAGATAGGAACTGTACAACTGGCTGAAAACTTGGGAAAATGTGATTAACTTCACCGGCAGTCAAGAAAATACAAAACAGGGACTAAGGGTACCGTTCAGCCGTGGAGCACTTACCTAACATGTGTGAGGTCATAAGTTCAATACCCAGCACTGCAAAAACACAAAAGATAAGACAACAAAACAAACAAGCCACACCTACTGGGATGGCAAAAAAGAAAATACTGACTATTGGTGAGAATGTGGAATAACTAGAATTCTCAAACAATACTTCTGAGAATATATATAACCACT